>JASDQU010370702.1:19835-48010 GCA_032191745.1 Picea mariana | reverse complement strand
GTCGTCCCTTGGTTGGACGACTAAGATCCATATTTAGACGTGGGTCCCCTTCTAACCTAGACCTTCCATCATGTGTCTTCCAATATCGAACGACTGATATTGCTCCTTGAACAATGGTGTCGGTCATTTTGGGAATTCTCCCATCGAGAGTCTTTGATGCACCTCTTCCCCATTCTCCCAGTGACCAAATTGCCGAAAGTGTGGATGTGTGCCATGCATCCTATGAACAGACAAACCAAATTAAATAGTGAAATATGGGTGATATCTCTTAAGCTAAACCTTGCGAAGCTCCGTTGATTGAAATTTCCCGATGATCGTTGATCTGCCATGTTGATCGATCCTCGCCGTTGAAAGGCGATCTTTTCCCGCTCACTTGATTTTAAGCCCGACATGGACTTTTCTGAGTATGTGCTTTTGTGATCATGGCTGAGGCCTTGGATAAACTATATTTGATGGGGTTTTAAGCCTCRCTTCTTYGCATTTAACACCAAGGGCRCGAAACTAGAGAGAAACAACCCCCTTGCAAGAATTGGTCCTAACAGGGGGTAAAAAAAGGGAATTCAGGTAATGGCCTGGGGGAATGTCTCCCAAACYAGGATTTTCCCCTARAGGGGGGGAGATCCATGATAAGTGGTGCGGTGGCACTCTCAGGGAACTCCTGAGGTAGTATTTCTTCAACTGGTGGAACCTTGATATGGGGAGGGGACTCAGTGATAGGAGTCTTATCTCTAATGTCTGTGCCTTTAGAGGAAACAACACACACTTGTGTTGAAAACGATAGGTTTAAGAACGATTGTGCTCCCTGATAAGTGCCCAACATGGATGGGTCTTGGAATAATCTAGGGCCAATGTTGACAACTGGAAAACCATCTGAGATAACATGGACAAGGGGGAGGATGTTATCGATTTTGGCAGAAGAGTTAGGATAATAATGTGTAAGTTGGTCGATGGTGACAATCTTCCCATTGTGGGGGGACATCATCCTGCGAAACACGGAAGAGGCAACTATCTTCATAGCATACATGTAGTTGTGTCTGAACAAGATATTGTAATCAAGATGGGAATTGATAACTTCAATGTCAATGAGGATGGTTTTTTCCCCAAGTTATATGGGGACATTTTGACAAGCCCTGGGAAAGATGTTGTTCGACTGTCGTAAGCTCGAAGGGTGATGGCAGATGGTGCTAGCTTAGGGGAGCCAATTTTCTTCCATACGTGTTTAGACATGATTCATGTGGATGAACCTTCATCGATGATACACTGATAAACTATGGTGTTCCATATACTAACTGGTATCTGGAAGGCTACTTGGGCGGGAAGATGTGGTTCTTTGTTGTTGAAATCAAATGTGATCAGCTGTGTGTCAACTCGGTCGATTGCCCCCAAGGCAGAAAGCAAGGATTTTCATTGTGATGGAAAGGTTTGGAGGACCTCCAACATAGACATGGTTGCAGGAGACTAGGCTAATTCATCAACTAGACTATAATTATGAGAATCCCTAGCATGAGGGTTATGCACATTCCACCGTAAAGGCATATGTGGTATGCGAGGAATGGGTTCCCTGTTAGGATGTGGAATCATCAATGGTTGTTTTGTAGTAGCTGACAGTGTTTCTGAGGTGGTTGGGGTAGATNCCCTGGGAAAGATGTTGTTCAACCGTCGTAAGCTCGAAGGGTGATGGCAGATGGTGCTAGCTCAGGGGAGCCAATTTTATACCATACGTGTTTAGGCATGATTCATGTGGATGAAAATTCATCGATGATACACTGATAAACTATGGTGTTCCATATACTAACTGGTATTTGGAAGGCTACTTGGGTGGGAAGATGTGGTTCTCCGTTGTCAAAATAAAATGTGATCAGCTGTGTGTCAACTCGGTCGATTGCCCCCAAGGAAGAAAGCAAGGATTTTCATTGTGATGGACAGGTTTGGAGGACCTCCAACACAGACATGGCTACAGGAGACTAGGCTAATTCATCAACCAGACTATAATTATGAGAATCCCTAGCATGAAGGTTATGCACATTCTGTCGTAAAGGCATATGTGGTATGTGAGGAATGGGTTCCCTATTAGGATGTGAAATCATCAATGGTTGTTTTGTAGTATCTGACAGTGTTTCTGAGGTGGTTGGGGTAGATTTAGGAGACATACCGTATTGACGGTTGAGGGTTTGAAGAATAATTTGTTCACTGGTGAGGAGGACACTCCGATCAACTGGATTCCCGAGTTGAGTGGCACCTGGGTTTGGATATTTCCCCAGTTGTGGTGGGGCAAGGTTGATCACTTGTTGGGTGTTCATCACCCCTTGGTGTGGAATGGGGTTTTGCAGTATAGAAGGGGGGGTTGTTGTACATATTCTTGTGGGGTCTGTTGGGGGGTAGGTGGTGTTGGGGGACGTGGTCCAATTCTGGATTATTTCATCTATTTAAAGTCAACAATTTGAGGGAAATGGTGAATATAATGGCCATACTCACCATAAAGGGAACAAGGGAAGTTTATCTAAATATTTTTGTTGTTCTTGCCTTGGTTTTTGTTGTTATTGCCCCCTTGGGGGTTCTGGCTCCCCTGATTCTGGTTGCCCCCGATAGGTTGGTTCTGTTGGGGGTGGTTCTGGTTCCCTTTTGGTCCTAGATTATTATTGTTTTAGTTTTTTCCTTTCTTTTTTTCATTGTTCGACTAATGGGTCGTGTTATAACCTAAGCATGTAGGGGATGTTTTCCCTAAGGAGCGACCCCTCTAGGAGAAAAGAGGGCAAGAAACAGGTCAAAACCCACTTTTCCTAAGTTGGTAATCGGGCACATATGATTTATAAGATGCGTGGAATAGGATGACCATGATCCACATGCCCAGATCTACGGATGAGGTTTGATTCCATACCCCCTCTGTCATTATTCCTTTAATGGGGGGGGGTCCGATATGGTGTTGTGCAGGTCTGAACGGCTGGGATTAAAACACCTAGATCTACGACTAAAGTCCAATTCTGGACCCCCCTTTCCATTCTTCCTTTAATGAGGGGGGGTCCAATATGGGCAGCTCTGTGTGGGTCCCCCTGAACCTCTTACCGCCTTTGCTTCCTGGTGACAAGTGTCCCCCACTCTACCACTCCTATTCCCCTATCACATCTCCCGCTTCCCTCCTACCTTTCACCACCGCACACCTGTCCTCCACTTTCCCAAGGGTCATGTACCCTCTCCCTTCATCCCTCTTATCTCCCAACACCTATGCCCCCGTACCCCATGCCACTTCCACCATGTCTTATCCATATTCCCGTGGAAATTTGCGTCGGGTTTCATAGCCCTGTTTCTCAATCACCTGGTGCTTCCACCTCAGCGCCCCTCATCTCACCTTTGTATTGTTGGTGCCATCGCTCTCCCCATCGGATCCTTGCCAACATTTGCAGGTCAGGCCCCCTCATAGAAATACACTGAACTAGTAGTGACCATGGAAAGGCTGCCACATTGTCCTAATGCAGAATTGACTGAGCCTTATCTAATCTTGAGAATCAGTTATTGAGTTAGTTGACGGTGGGTCAACGTCATTGATCCAGATTATTTTTTGCATGAAATGAGAGTGGAGATATAATAAATAAATGCATAGAGATATCACATATATCCAATAATATCATAGAAATATATTAGAGATGCAACCATAAACACAGAGATACAGTAATACATGATTTCTATTAATGAGATAAATGTACAGAGACTATAAAAATACAGAGTGAAGGACTCGCTAGAATGGTGGAAGATTATCTCTGAGAAGAGATGTGATGGCTACTCGCATTCACAAGAAGATGATTACAATGAGGCTATGAAGGATTTTTTATAATAAACAGGAATGCCAAAAACCCTAGACATCCAAAAACCTAACCCTCGGAGATGAAGCGCCAAAATTCATGTGGGCCCCGTTTGGGTAAGTTAGTACATCAACTTCCCAGGGTCGTAACTTTTGCATACAATCTCCGTTTTAGGCATATGATAGCTCATTGGAAAGGTATCATAGAGGAGATTCATTTTAGGGGATAAATAATGCATTTGGATATCATTGAGAACCTTTATCTTGAAAAACCTTCATTTGGGCCCTCAAAATGGCTCGGGAAGTTAAAAACCGCTAAAAATAGTAAATTGCCAAATTTGTCAGAAAACTATTTTGAGCCAGTCGTAAAAGGTGGGTGGTCACCAATATCCACCTGGATCAATCCTCCCTCCTTAGGAAGCAATGGTATCCATTGCGTTGAGTTCTCGGGGGAGAGGGAAAAGTGTTTGTTCAATCTGCATCTTGGTGAGCAGCTTGCCTTGCTGGAGATGTCATGTTGCTTAGTTTGTGGAAGTCTGTCATGAACCTGTTGAGGCTGAGGCTATTCAATAAGTCAGGATACATGAGAGGATGGTATGCAGAAGGAATATTTTCTCTTCGCTGCAACCTTGTCGACATTCTTCTATTGGATAGAAGGTGCTTGGGGTGAAGCTGTAGTGGTTATAGTGTCTTCTATTCCCCTTTCGAACAAATTGTGAAGAAGATGAATTTTGTAGTATGGGATACTACCTTGCAACACTTTTTAAGTGGAACAGTAGTTGGAACTACCTCTAGTATTCTATAGAGATGACCCCCCAGAGAAATAATGACACTACAGGGTTGAGACTCATAAACAACATGGCGCTTCCACATATATGGTTGGCCCAAGAGAACATCACAGACATCTAGTGGGGCAACATCACATAATACCTAATCCTTGAAGGGATGGATGTTGTATGAAAATCGACATTGTTGGCTGACACAAAGATCTTGACCTTGGCAAAGCCACCTGATGTTGTATGGTTGTGGGTGTGGTGTTGTCGACAATCCCAACTATTTGATGACCTATGTTGAGATGAGGTTCTTGTGGCTTCTGCTATCAACAATAAAATGTAGCAAGGTCCCCTTCACCCACATCTGTGAATGAAAAAGGTGCTCCCCCTCTTCAGGATATGTTGGTTCTTCTGGTTGAATTGCTTGGTCGTGAAAATAGCAGTGGGGTTTGCATCAATGATCTGTCCTTTACCACTATTTTTAGAATCAGATTCTGAATCAAGGTTCGAATCCTTGTATTTGAGCTCGGCCATGAATGATTGTTTTGAGCGACATTCATCGGTGTTGTGCTAGGGGATTTTGTGGAAATCACACCATTTTCTGGTTTCCTTTTTTGTCTTCCCGTGGCCCTTCTTTTCCTGTGTCTTGGACTGGTTTTCAGAAGACTGACTGTTAGGGTTGTCTTTGTCATACTTTGGTTGTTGCGGATTTGCAGCCCAAACTCCCGTTTGTTTTGGTTCTTAAATTTTTTCTTGATTTTAACAACATATCGATAAGCAACACCGAGTGATGAGATATCCAGAAAATCCATTTCAGTTTGGATGCATCTGTGTAGAGCCCCATGGTATTTCAAAACCAAATGTCATTTGGAGTCTTTAATACCCAGCTTGGTGTGAAATGTATGGAAGGTATTGGTGAAATCCAGAACTTCTTGGCCCCTCTCTTTCTGTAGTGTGGTCCATCTCATGTACTGGTCCTCATAGTTGCCAACAGGATAATACTATTCCTTACCGCATCCACAAAAAAATCCCAAGTGGGATCCACCCCATATATTCCAAACTCCTCTATGGAACTTTGCTCCCAGTAAGTTTCCCACCAATGTTTGACATGAGGGAAATATTTAAGGAGTGTGAAGGCGATCTTTTCTTTGTCAGAAAAATTGTGAACAGAGAAATAACCTTCTAGTAGAGTTAACCATTTTTCTAGGGCTTCTGTATCTATCTATCCCTCAAATAAAGGAATATCAAAATTAACTTGTACCTTGAAAGGCGAGGTGCTTCCAAAGTGGCCGCTTAATGAATATGTGCCTATTTTTATCGGCAGGAGTTGAAGGATGTGGGAAAAATTCTCCATCATTTCGTCTCTCTATCGTGTGAGGCTTTCTCAAGCAACAAACTGATAGGATCATCTACTCCGTCATTTTTCTTTTCTTCTGCCATTGAGGGTTTCTTAGGTGTGAAATAGTGATTTTATTCAAGAGAGTCAAGCTCGAGACCCAAATTTCTATACTCAGACCTCATCCCGGACATGCACTGAAAAAATAATCAAGAACAACCTGCTCTGATACCACTGATCCGGATTATTTTCGACATGAAATGAGAGCAGAGATATAATAAATAAATGCACAGAGATATCGTGTATATCCAATAATATAACATAAATATATCAGAGATGCAACCATAAGCACAGAGATACAGTAATACATGATTTCTATTAATGAGATAAATGTACAGAGACTGTAAAATTATAGAGTGAAAGACCCACTAGAATGGTGGCAGCTTATCTCTGAGAAGAGATGTGATGGCTACTCGCATTTGCAAGAAGATAATTACAATGAGGCTCTGAAGGATTTTTTACAATAAAAAGGAATTCCAAAAACCCTAGACATCCAAAAACCTAACCCTAGGAGATGAAGCGCCAAAATTCATGTGGGCCCCGTTTGGGTAAGTTAGTACATGAACTTCCCGAGGTCGTAACTTTTGCATACGATCTCCATTTTAGGCGTATGATAGCTCGTTGGAAAGGTATCATAGAAAATATTCATTTTGGGGGATAGATCATGCATTTGTCTATCATTAATAACCTTGATCTTGAAAAGCCTTCATTTGGGCCCTCAAAATGGCCCCGGAAGTTAAAAACTACTAAAAATAGTAAATTGCCAAATTTGTCAGAAAAAAATTTTGAGCCAGTCGAAAAAGGTGGGTGGCCACCAATATGCACCTGGATCAATCCTTCCTCCTTAGGAAGAAATGGTATCCATTGCATTGAGTTCTCGGGGGAGAGGGAAAAGTGTTTGTTGAATCTGCATCATGGTGAGCAGCTTGCCTTGCTGGAGACGTCATGTTGCTCAGTTTGTGGAAGTTTGTCATGACCCTGTTGAGGTTGAGGCTATTCAATAAGTCAAAATACATGAGAGGATGGTGTGAAGAAGGAATCTTTGCACTTCACTGCAACCTTTTCGACCTTCTTCTATTGAATAGAAGGTGCTTGGGGTGAAGCTGTAGTGGTTACAGTGTCCTTCTCTTCCCCTTTAGAATATATTGTGAAGAAGCTAAATTTTCTAGTATGAGATACTACCTTGCGACACTTTTTAGGTGGAACAGTAGTTGGAACTACCTATGGTATTCTGTAGAGATGACCCCCCAAAGAAACAATGACACTACGGGGTCGAGACTCATAAACAACATGGCGCTTCCACATATATGGTTTGCCCAAGAGAACATCATAGACATCTAGTGGGGCAACATCACATAATACCTAATCCTTGAAGGGATGGATGCCGTATGGAAATCGACATTGTTGGCTGACACGAAGATCTCGACCTTGGAAAAGCCACCTGATGTTGTATGATTGTGGGTGTGGTGTTGTCAACAATCCCAACTATTTGACGACCTATGTTGAGATGAGGTTCTTCTGGCTTCCACTATCAACAATAAAATGCAGCGAGGTCCCCTTAACCCACATCTATGAATGAAAAATGTGCTCCCCCTCTTCAGGATAGGTTGGTTCTTCTGGTTGAATTGCTTGGTCATGACAATAGTAGTGGGGTCTGCGTCAATGATCTGTCGTTTACCACTATTTTCAGAATTAAATTCTGAATCAAGGTTCGACTCCTTGTATTTGATCTCGGCCACCAATGATTGTTTTGAGCAACATTCATCGGTGTTGTGCCAGGGTATTTTTTTGAAATCACACCATTTTCTAGTGTCCTTATTTGTCTTCCTGTGACCCTTATTTTTCTGTGTCTTGGACTAGTTTTCGGGAGACTGACTGTTAGGGTTGTCTTTTTCATACTTTGGTTGTTATGTATTTGCAGACCTGAACTCCCATTTGTTTTGGTGCTTAAATTTCTGCTTGATTTTAACAGCATATCGATAAGCAACACCAAGTGATGAGATATCCAGAAAATCCATTTCAGTTTGGATGTATCTGTGTAGAGCCCCACGGTATTTCAAAACCAAATGTCGTTTGGAATCTTTNAAAAATTTTACAATAAAAAGGAATTCCAAAAACCCTAGACATCCAAAAACCTAACCCTAGGAGATGAAGCGCCAAAATTCATGTGGGCCCCATTTGGGTAAGTTAGTACATCAACTTCCCGGGGTCGTAACTTTTGCATACGATCTCCATTTTAGGCGTATGATACCTCGTTGGAAAGGTATCATATAAAATATTCATTTTGGGGGATAGATCATGCATTTGTCTATCATTAAGAACCTTGATCTTGAAAAACCTTCATTTGGGCCCTCAAAATAGCCCCGGAAGTTAAAAACTGCTAAAAATAGTAAATTGCCAAATTTGTTAGAAAAATATTTTGAGCCATTCGGAAAAGGTGGGTGGCCACCAATATGAACCTGGATCAATCCTCCCTCCTTAGGAAGAAATGGTATCCATAGCATTGAGTTCCCGGGGGAGAGGGAAAAGTGTTTGTTGAATCTGCATCTTGGTGAGTAGCTTGCCTTGCTGGAGACGTCATGTTGCTCAGTTTGTGGAAGTTTGTCATGACCCTGTTGAGGTTGAGGCTATTCAATAAGTTAGGATACATGAGAGGATGGTGTGCAAAAAGAATATTTGCACTTCGCTGCAACCTTGTCGACCTTCTTCTATTGGATAGAAGGTGCTTGGGGTGAAGCTGTAGTGGTTACAGTGTCCTTCTGTTTCCCTTTAGAATATATTGTGAAGAAGCTAAATTTTCTAGTATCAGATACTACCTTGCGACACTTTTTAGGTGGAACAGTAGTTGGAACTACCTATGGTATTCTGTAGAGATGACCCCCCAGAGAAAAAATGACACTACGGGGTCGAGACTCATAAACAACATGGCGCTTCCACATATATGGTTTTCCCAAGAGAACATCACAGACATCTAGTGGGGCAACATCACATAATACCTAATCCTTGAAGGGATGGATGCCGTATGAAAATCGACATTGTTGGCTGACACGAAGATCTCGACCTTGGAAAAGGCACCCGATGTTGTATGGTTGTGGGTGTGGTGTTGTCGACAATCCCAACTATTTGACGACCTATGTTGAGATGAGGTTCTTCTGGCTTCTGCTATCAACAATAAAATGTAGTGAGGTCCCCTTGACCCACATCTATGAATGAAAAATGTGCTCCCACTCTTCAGGATAGGTTGGTTCTTCTAGTTGAATTGCTTGGTCGTGACAATAGTAGTGGGGTCTGCGTCAATGATCTGTCCTTTACCACTATTTTCAGAATTAAATTTTGAATCAGGGTTTGACTCCTTGTATTTGATCTCGGCCACCAATGATTTTTTTGAGCAACATTCATCGGTGTTGTGCCAGGGGATTTTGTTGAAATCACACCATTTTCTAGTGTCCTTCTTTGTCTTCCCGTGACCCTTATTTTCCTGTGTCTTGGACTGGTTTTCGGGAGACTGATTGTTACAGCTATCTTTGTCATGCTTTGGTTGTTATGGATTTTCAGACCCGAACTCCCATTTGTTTTGGTGCTTAAATTTTTGCTCGATTTTAACAACATATCGATAAGCAACACCAAGTGATGAGATATCCAGAAAATCCATTTCAGTTTGGATGTATCTATGTAGAGCCCCACGGTATTTCAAAACCAAATGTCGTTTGGAGACTTTAATATGCAACTTGGTGTGAAAGGTATGGAAGGTATTGGTGAAATCCAGAACTGCTTGGCCCCTCTCTTTCTGCAGTGTGGTCCATCTCATGTACTAGTCCTCATAGTTGCCAATAGGATAATACTATTCCTTTACCACATCCACAAAAAAATCCCAAGTGGGATCCACCCCATATATTCTAGACTCTTCTATGGAAATTTTCTCCGAGTAAGTTTCCCACCAATGTTTGAGATGAGGGAGAGCTTTAAGGAGTGCGAAGGTGATCTTTTCTTTGTCGGAAAAATTGTGAACAAAGAAATAACCTTCTAGTAGAGTTAACCATTTTTCTAGGGCTTCTGCATCTATCTGTCCCTCAAATACAGGAATATCAAAATTAACTTGTACCTTGAAAGGTGAGGTGCTTCCAAAGTGGCCACTTAATGAATATGAGCCTATTTTTATTGGAAAGAGCTGAAGGATGTGGGAAAAATTCTCCATCATTTCGTCCCTCTATCGCGTGAGAGCTTGCTCAAGAAATAGATTGATAGGATTGTATGCTCCCTCATTTTTCTTTTCTTCCACCATTGAGGGTTTCTTGGGTGTGCGAGAGTGATTGTCTTTAAGAGAGACAATCTCGAGACCCAACTTTCTATACTCGGACCTCATCCGGGACATGCACTGAAAAAACAATCAAGAACAACCTGCTTTGATACCACTGATCCGGATTATTTTTGGCATGATATGAGAGCAGAGATATAATAAATAAATGCACAGAGATATCACGTATATCCAATAGTATAACAGAAATATATCAGATATGCAACCACAAACACAGAGATACAGTAATATATTATTTCTATTAATGAGAGAAATGTACAGAGACTGTAAAAATACAGAGTGAAAGACTCGCTAGAATGGTGGCATCTTATCTCTGAGAAGGCTACTCGCATTCGCAAGAAGATGATTACAATGAGGCTTTGAAGGAATTTTTACAATAAAAAAGAATTCCAAAATCCCTATACATCAAAAAACCTAACCCTGAGAGATGAAGAGCCAAAAGTCATGTGGGCCCCGTTTGGGTAAGTTAGTACATCAACTTCCCAGGGTTGTAACTTTTGCATATGATCTATGTTTTAGGCGTATGATACCTTGTTGGAAAGGTATCATCGAGGAGATTAATTTTGGGGCATATATCATGATTTTTTCCAGCATTGAGAACCTTTATCTCTAAAAAACCTTCATTTGGGCCCTCAAAATGGCCCTGGAAGTTAAAAACTGCTAAAAATAGTAAATTGCCAAATTTGCCATAAAACTGTTTTGAGCCAGTTGAAAAAGGTGGGTGGCCATTGATATCCACCTATATTATTCATATCCTTACATAAATAGAATTTCAATAAGAGATAGGTGCATAAGGAGACTAGCAGTCCATCCTGACAAAGATCGTGTCTGACAGACGATTGCATGGGCAGTTTGCCCAGTGTCTGCATGCGTAGCCTGACATAGAAGATTATCGACGTAAAGCCTTGAATGCATGATTTTATATTCTCTGTTATCACTCTTTAAATTACCAGAGGTTGTTGGAAAGAAGAAGAAACTTACTAGAGGTAACCTTCTCCAACCACTTCGAAACTGGGATTTAGCCCTGCCAGTTTCGGAGAGGGATCTCTCTGTTAGATATAAAAAAAAATTAATGTCAGATATTAGGCTAGTTAAAATATGTATAACTGAGTTGTTTGTTTTTATAAAATGGCTAAAAGGATTTACGCATTCATTGGGCTATGGGGTCTTTTTTATAAAGGTAGATATCAAAGAACAGATTGTAAAGATTCTTCTCATAGGGAAAGATAATGCAACTATTGGATTCTTTAGAAATAAAATGATGGACTACAGAAAAAGGAGAGATTGTTTACTTATAACCAAGAAGCATTTAAGAATTTCTCGAATACAACATAAGAAGAAAAACACTTAGATCTTTAAAAGCTAGGAATAGAGTACGCAAAGGTAAATTTTGCAACTTTAACTCGTTTTAAATGAGGTTAGAAAACAAGATGATAACTAAGAGAGATACACATTCAACTAAGAATGGAAAACTTCACCAACAGATGACACGCAGGAATCCTGTGAAACATCTCTTTATATTCCTAGAAGATATCTTGATAAAATTACAGTGCTTACATCTTACTAGGGCATAAAAATCAACCCTCACTACTTCGATGTTTGAAGTATTTATCATAAAAATTACAAACGACCCTGTCATTAACTGATCAAGATGTGGCAGATTCTAAATATAACTAACTAGATAACAAGATGCAAAAATGTAGGAACAGATGATGATCTATTGTATCTATCATGCTGATTTTGGGGAAGGCCGTTGGTGAGTCATTCACGTGGCATTGACTACTTTGCATGTTGATTTGGACTATACACCTCATCCCTCATTCGATCAAAGTGCACAACTCCTCCCATCTTTGTTGACTGGGAACAATGACTTTGAGTAGTCTTCGGTAAATTTCATCCATTTCTATATATTTAGAAAAAGTAGGCTTGATGATGAAAATATATTTGATCTCATGCTAAATACTGAGGTCCAGATGCAAAGTCTCTAGGAATGCCTTGCCTGTGATTCTACCCTGTATACCGGAAAACTTGGAACTGTCCTTGGCCACCGTGGCAATCTTCTACTTGTATTCAGGGAGGGTCATCAACTTGTCATTTAGGACCAGTAAACTAGGAAGTCCTTTCTTCTGGAAAAACCTTGATATTGCTAAAGAACCTTTGAGCTCGGACCTCTTTGTTCTGGGATTTCTCCTCTAGCTGTAACATCAATCCTCTTTTGGTCAAAAATCTTTTGACTTCGAGGATAGTTTCCATTATGTCTTCAACTTTCAAGTCTTCTAGCTCTTCTTTAGTCTTTGAATTCAGAAACTTAATGATTTCATTAGCTTCTATGGGAATTTCACCTAGATCTCCTCTTATTTTCTCGATGACTTCCCTACTTCTCAACACCAATTCATGTTTCTCAAACATGACTTGCACCATGGGCCATATTTCGTTAATGGATTTGGAGATATCTGTCCAAATGTTCTCTTTAGCCTCTGCTAATGTTTTGCCTCACACGGTTTGTTTCTGCAGCTGCTGTATTTCCTTCTTGATCTTTTCTGACGCTTGCCTCTCAATATTTTAGTTTGTCTGGTAGGAATATTTAAGCTCCTGGAGGTTTTCAACCTTCTTTTTCAGTCTGTTGATCTCTGTTCCTTGTAGAGTCATTTCTTCCATTGATTTTGCTAATCCTACAATTTTTTCTAGAGCTTTCAGGGGGGATGCTGATGGGATTTTGGCTACAATAGTTGTTGATACCGTTTTTGTGTTGACTCCTTTGATAGGAACAACACTCAGTGGAATGAATTCCATGAATGTGGACTATTCTTTCTCCTTCAACATCCTTTCCAATTCTTCTTCCATTTCCTTTATCTAGGCATTCTGTTGCATAACTAGTTTTAGAAATTCTTCTTTGTCATCTTCTACCGCAACGATCTCTTTGTCTTGTGAATCCTCTGTGGGTGGAAATTTCAATTTCTTCCTTAGAGATGCAATATCAACATTCTCTTTCTTGAGCAGTTCTTCTACTTCTTTCACATTCAAGGGATCATATCCAATATTGAGCACCAATTCTTCTAAAGATTTGATCATGTTATCCTTTGCAAAAGATGATATATTCTCCAACTTCAACTAAGTCTGAACATTGTTCAGAGAGACCTGTAGTTTTGTAGCTGAGGTAGAAACATTTTCCAAAGTTGAGAAAACCATTTCTCCCGTCTGTCTGTGTAAATCGATTTGATTAGCTGGATGTACATCTCTGGTGTTAAATTCAAGTGTTTCCCTCTTATAGTCTGAGATTTCCTTAGGATGGGGTACCTGTTCTTGTAAAACTTCCATGTGCATTCTTCCTTTCTCTGTATCAAAAGCTGATAGCGATTTTTGTTGCGTTGTAGATGTTTGCTTCCAGAACTGAGCATATGTGCTATTAGTCAGCATCTAATTCTTCCTTTTGATCATATCATATTTCTAAAAAATTCTTAGCTTTACAGATCCCTGTGGAGATTGGGTGGTCACAGTTGTATCAGTAAATATCATCTGATGGCCACTTGAAGGAAGTGGTGTACTTTTCCCCTCATCCACTTTGGCAGACTGGGTCTCTTCCTCTCCAAACTTGTGAGTGATGTGAGTTGTTTTAGGCCTCTTACTCTATACCTGAAAATACTCTATTGATACTTCAGTGATTGAAGGAGAAGCATCCTTCCTCAGTATTTTTTCCTTTGGCACCTGTGGTGTGGTTTTTTTTGAGATAGTAACTGAAAAAGCTTTTTGTTATTCCATGTCCTCCAAAGTATTTGCTTCCTACTTTGTCTGGTTCACATACTTCTCAATTTCTGGCTTGAGTATGTGAGCATAAGGTGAGATTTTTTTCTTAGATCTCATCTCTAGAATGATTCCACATGGATCATAGTGCCAAGAAAAACTAGTACTAAATTTCATCTCTTTTAATACTTTGTCTGCCTCTTCTCCAGCAGCTCGACTGTTGCAGATAAAACGTCCTATTGGCCCCTTGATCCTCATTTGTTGTTTCTTTTTCAGAGATACAAAATTAATATCATATGAATTTATCGTTTGGTGGATATATTCGAGTGTAAATATATGAACAGGTAAGTACTTGGGAAACTTGTATGGAGCTAAATCACACCCGTACACTCTAATATCTGTGTGATTTTGATACAAGAACCAATATCTAGTCTTAGCAAGATCCGAAAGGTGTAAAAATATTTGGATCTCCTCGTTTATCCTTGTCTCTAGTCTACCACTAAGAATGCTGACCACTGGGCGATAGAACAACTCAATAAACTGTTTAAAACTAAACTTCATGGAGTTCCTTCTGGGCAGTGAATTCCAAGAGGTTGCATCTTGTGGTTTTCTGTCCTGGTCCATTTTCTACATGAAGAAGGAGAATTTATCTAGTTGATAAAACATGAACATGGAGGCCAGTATTGAAGAATACTAGAACATTCCCTCTATGGGGAATTTGAACAGCTTCTCGTGCATGTTTTCGTCCAAGAAACCGTTGTAATCGAACTAAGTGGTGACTTTTTCTTCCGCAGAGAAAATGGATAGGAAACCCAAAATAGGTTCATCTACCCATTCATCTAAGAAATAACTGAGGAAACAATGTAGTGATGAAATAATATGGTTTCCTTTTTCTGAAAATATAGAGGAATGGTAAGGAGGATTTTTCTTCAGGAGTTGAGCATATTGTGGGAGGAAAAACTCGAAAATTTGTTCTCTTTGGGGAAAGGACTAGTATATTTCCATTAAAACTTCAATGGTGAGGAGAGAGTGGGATTTGTATTTGGATATCTACATCATTTGGACAATGGTTTCAGGTGTAATGGAGAACATAATATTTTCGGATGATGAAACTATATCTCTTTCGTCGGGGAGGTAATGTGCCTGACAATTGAGGGCGAATTCTGGAAAATGGTGGATTTGAGGGAAAAGGTATAGAGGGAAATTGGACTCCCAGAGCCTGATCTCTTTTCTCTAATCGATGAAGGTGTCTTTAAACCATGATTTTAGTTCAATGAGATCAAATTCACACTTGGTTTCTGAGATCAAATAATCCTTGTCGGTTAATGGGATCTGGTCGAGATCGATAAGAGGTGGGAGGAATGGATTTTCCTCAACCTCTTATTTTTTAGATTTAGGCTCCATTGATTTCGATAGTTACCTGCACACTAAAAAAAACATTAGTAGGTAATAGCTATGGCTGGGAAAATAGCTGCAGAGGCAAGGAGAATGAGTTTTCTGGAGCGCAGGGAGTGTGAGAAGAATGCGTATGACAGAAAACAGGTTAAAATTGAGAAAATGGGTATCTGTTGGGAGTGGGGGACAAGTCAGAAAAAAAATGGGTATGTGGCCTGTAATAAATGGCCAACGGGTCATTTGAAGCGTGAGGAGGCAGGCGAAGGACGTATGACATGTGTACCCTGATGATGTGGAGGGTGATGATTGGGGAATAAGAGAGTGAGATATGACATGTAATAGGTGGATGGATAAGACAAGTGAATATGGATATTGATATGTGACATCATGAGGTGGTGGAGGTAAGTTGGAAGGATGGTAGGCAGTAAGCGTTTTAAAAGCAGAGGGAGGTCCAACAGAATGGATCAATGACACGTTGGGATGGGGCCCACCAAGAAAACTGCCTCATTCTAGACCCCCCCATCATCGTTAAAAGTAAGAAGGTTGGGGGGGTCTAGGATCTCATGTTGATCATTAATTTGAGCATTGCTAGATCAGTCATTGATCTAAGCACACTCTTTATCTACCATATCGGACCCTCCCCACCGTTAAAGGTAGAATGGTTTTGGGGGGGTCTGGAATTTGCTGTAGACCATCCATTTGCACGTTGTCAGACTGAACGTAGATCTATGCACACTTGTTAATCACCATTCTGGACCCCCCCCCCCCCACCGTTAAAGGTAGAACGGTTAGGGGGGTCCAAAATCTTATCTTAGTCGTAGATCTAGGCACCAATAACTCAATCGCAGACCTTTGTGCAATATTTAGTCCTGTGGCACGATTTAATATGTGCATCAAAACTTAGGATTAGTTTTTTTGTGGGTTTTGTGTGCTGATTCACCTGCTTTGGTCACCATGGAGTTAGGAAACATAACCCAAGCATCAAAATCCTAGATTTTATTGAAGATCAAGCATATTTATTGAAGGAGAGACTGGCTAACCTATGTCCTATCATTCCTAACTTCTCATTTAGCCCAGATTATAATGTTGGGATAAGGAATTACTCTACCCTAGGGCTATTTGATCAATATTGAATATTTTGATCAAATTTATTCGCAAACTAACCTAACTACCCGGTTAAGATTAAATAGTTCAACCAGGCTTATTCACTAGACCTATCAACATAAATTCAAAAAGACTTAACCATGATTAAACTGTATAGATTTAAGTCATTGTTATTTCATGGGACTTTTATCCATTTTCTTTTATTCCCTCGGTTATCACTCCAAGAAACTCTTTGAGGTTGTGGATCAAAGATGCTTGGTAACTTAAGGTAAACTTGTTTTTGTATTTTTTATGTGTGGATCAATGGGATAACTTAATTACAGTATGGTATTTAGACAGTCAAAATGAGAATCAAATGAACCAGTGCTCTCAAGGATCAATAATCAGATGATAGCTTTAAAGCGGGTGAGAAAGTAGTGTTTATAAACTAGATACAAAATGTAGGGTTTAATAAGCAATGAATAGAAACTATTAAGCAAGTTATGAACCAACGGATGAGATGACATTCATTCTGTAGTTAAAACAACTTGAATAAGAGTATAGAAGGAAATATGGGAATCTGATATTGATAGAGAGAGAAAATTGTGATTTGTATTATCATATCAAAAATCCTGTTTACAATATAGTATATTTCTATATCCAAAATCCAACATTTGGTATGTGAAAAAGATAGGAATTTATAGCCTTTACAACAAGTCTCGAATCCTGGAAAGATGGATCTATATTTCTAAATATAGAAAACAGAAAACAAAACTAAATACAATAGGATAACTAAAGAACTAGTTCCTATTAATCGAATTGTCTTCAAAGTTTGTCTTCGACATCTGGTATTCATCATTGCTATGTCTCTGATGTGTCATGGAGGAAAGGACACATGTCTTCAGTGGTTGGAAAACTTTCACAGCTGTAAGTAAGGTGATAGCTGAGTATATGAGTATTCTTGATGCTGAATGGTTCGGCTCTCATCCTATTGCACACCTTTGTTAGTCTTCTATGAAGAAAGAAAGGTAGATTTAGAAGGACCTTCCCTGTGAAGTGATCTAGGAGTCTAAAGTGATATAACATCAAATTGTCATACTTTCCCTCTACAGTTACATACAGCTAAATGCCTTTGAACAGAACTTGCCATTCATCTTCAAGGTAAGAAACATAGACACTTTTCTTCCAAGCTATACTTCGGAACTCTGTTTTGAGGTATGATCTAAAATTCAAGTTCTTGGTTACTGTTGTTTTAAACCAAATTTGACTTGTTTTGGGTAAGCCAGTTGCTGAAGCAATGGAAGCTTCATCAAATATCATTTCTAGAGAACCTATTGTAGCTTTCTTTCCATCATATGACTTTGCAAAAGTCTCTACTATCGCCTGGTGATAGCCCTCCTACAACTTTTCCACATAGGTCATACATCCTGCATCTGAGAAACGCTTATGAACCTCTGGATGAGACTGCAAAAAAGATAAGTTGTCTAATTCTTTCCTCGGAAGTGGTCCTCCTCACTTCCTTTCCATCTGCAACTTAATCACCAATTAATCTGTAGATGGTTGACATAGTAATCTTTCTAAATAATGAAAGGGTTGGCGCTGGTGAAAATGACCATGTGGTATCAATTGACATATGAAACCCCATAATAGAATTTTTAAACATCGTGATTTTGAAATAAGAAATGATGATTTTGGTTTGATGTCAACATATATCTAGTACTTTATTCTCTGGTTATAATGTTGACTAAGAGTTTGTCACAACTTCAAACCCTTATTTGTTTTCCACACGAAATACGTGATCACAATCTATCATGATATCCTGCTAGATCGTGGTGAAAAGGAGTAACCACTCATTTGCTTCCATTAACTCGCCATGATGATCATATGACATGTGTCCAACATACCCTTTTTGGGTTTCTAAAGTCATTGGAGAAAAACCCATGTTAACACTTTTACCGGCTCGCTTGTTGTTGGGAGTACCCTTTAGCCATTGAAACCTGAGGCTTTCACTAGCTAACTTCAACTTCAAAATAGATGTTAGCCATTGAAAAGATTTTTCTTGATTTTTTGAAAATACCTTTTGAGGATCAATTTATTTCTAGAATAACACCTTAAATCCTATGTTTTGACACTTCAAATTTCTAAAAAATTATATAGTACCCTATTTATAACCATGCTATCACCTACAAAATGTAACAAATTGATTGATTCATTTTGGGAGATAACATTTGGCTCCAGCTGGGATGGAGACCTCCCTGTGAGGTTTCCAAGAACCTAGTTTGACTCAGTAGCCTTATTTACAACGTAAATTCAAAACTGATTTTATTTGGTATTCCATTGGGCATGGAGTTATTGACAAAACAAAACAAAAACAAAAAAATTGGAAAGAATATGTACAAATAAGCAAGCTTTAAAGAAATCCTCATGAAAAGTAGAGTTTTAGAAACCACCCATTGATTGGGCCACCTGATACTTCTTCACCTGCAAGATCTTGGAGGACAAAAGTATTGTTCTGTTGAGTTGATGCTATGGCAAATGGACCTATCTAGGGTGCATCAAACTTGCCATGTTTTCTCTTTTCCTGCCTTGTTGCATCCCATTTCGGAAAACCAGATCCCCTGCCTTGAAAATATCTGCCTTAACTTTTCTGTCAAAAATTTCTTTCATCTTTCGTTGGTGTAACTCTGTCTTTTCCAGAAGTTTCTCTCTATCTTGCTACAACTCTACCAAATTGTGGATCCTCCTAGTTAGATCATTTGGCTCAGATTCATCTTCTCTAAAAAATTTTGCAACTGGCAGTGCAAGTTGAACAGGAAAGATGGCTTCAATGCCATATACTAACTGGAAGGGGGATGTGCCAATTAACTTTTTAATTGTAACTTTGTCAGCCCACAAAGAAAATTTCAACTTGGAATCCCAACCCTTGGTATTTTGTTCAAGAAACTTCTTTATAATTCTAACTAAACTCTTATTTGACGATTTAGCTAAGCCATTTCCCTGTGGATAGTAAGAAGTAGAATGTACTAGCTGAATTCCCATCTCTTCACATAATTTTACCAAGTGTTTATCATTAAATGAAATAGTGTTATCTGTGACTATTCTCTTAGGGCTGCCAAATCTGGAGAATATGTTTTCTTGCAGAAAATTAATGATGAGAGTGTGATTGGCATTTCTTGTAGGAATGGCCTCAATCCATTGGGTAAAATAATCAATAGCAACAAGGATCCATCTATGTTGATTGCTAGAAGGTGGATGAATCTCACCTATGAAGTCCAAACCCCATTGCTGAAAAGGACCTGTGACCACAACAGGTTTGAGGGGAAGAGATTTTAGCTGATGTTTTCCTGCAAACCTTTGGCATTTGTCACATGTTTTCACAAATTTACACACATATGAAAATAAAGATGGCCAATAATAACCAACTATCATAATTTAATGAGTAGTACTCTTTCAATAATGATGTCCTCCACACTCACTATTATGAAATTCAATCATGATTTTAGCTGATTCTTCTTGGTTTATGCACCTCAAGAGTATCCCTGTTGGATTTTTCCAAAACAATATCTTATCATTAATGCAGAAATTTATGGCCTTAAGCTTTAAATATCTCCCTTGTGTTTTTGTCAAATCTAAAGGAACTGTTAAATTCTGCAGAAAATAAATGATGTGACAGTAACACTCACATTCAACTAGGTGAGGAGAAACCTGCAAATTATCACTACCTCTGTCTTCTAAAACTTGAATGTTGTCTACATTTAAACCCATAAAATTTATCTCAAGAAACTTACAATTGTCTTGTGCGAGGAGCTTAGAGAGTCCTTGACCTTTCACAAGTTTTACTGGCTTGATCTCAACATCAAATTCAATTAACTTTTCTATCCACTTACTCCTTTTTCCATCTATGTCAGGTTGTATAAGCACATCTTTAACAGAGCTTGAAGGTACATAGGCTATTACCTTGGCTTGAAGAATGTAAATCCTGAAGGCTTTTAATGACTTGATGAGTGCATATGCTTGTTTTTCCAATGGTTCATACTTTATACTTTGTTGAAGAAGGCAACTGGTTGCTCCTAACCATCAACATTTTTCTGCAATAGTATAGCTGCAATTGTATCTTTTGAAGCAAATGAGAATATGTAAAATTCTTTGTCAAAGTTAGGACTGATTAAAACAGGGGCTGTCATGATAGCTTCTTTGATAGCACTGAAATAATGTTTAGATTCTTCAGTCCACCTAACTTCAAAATTCTTTCTTAACATACAAGTGATGTGCTTGGTAAGCTCTGCAAAGTTTTCTATAAACCTCCTAATAAATTTTATAGTTCCAAGGAAAGACTGAATATACTTTTTTGATCCAGGAAGAGACAAGTTTTTAATGGCTTCTACTCTTTTTGGATCAATCCTTACCCCATCAACTGAAACAATATGTCCAAGCAATTTCCCTTCTTTAAGTGAAAAATTAGATTTCTTAGGATTAAGAGAAATGTCATACCTTCTTCATTTTAGGAATGCCTTCCTCAAGTGCTGCAAATGATCTTCATGGCTGCTTGAAAAAATAGTTATGTCATCAAGACATATCAAAACAAATTTGTCTTTCTCTCCAATGAATGCAATTTCCATTGCTCTTTGGAAACTAGCTCCAGCATTCATCAGTCCGAAAGACATCTTTTCATACATGAAAGTGCCCCATGGAGTGGTAAAGGAATTATTTTCTCTATCGTTCGGATGGACAACAATTTGATTGTATCCGGAAAATTCATCAATAAAGAACATCACACTTGACCCTAAAACCTTCTGTAAAATGTGTTCCATATTGGGTAGCGGGTAGTTGTCTTTCCTAGAACACTTGTTTAAATTTTTTAAATCCACACAAAGTCCGATATCTCCATTTTTCTTTCTGACAGGTACAAGGTTAGCAATCCAATCTAAGTATCTGAGAGGTATAATAATTTTAGCATCCAATAATTTCTTGATCTCCTTTTCCATGGTAGGCAACAAAATAGGATTGAAATATCTAATCTTCTGCCTAAATGGTTTAGTATCTTTGTTTAAAGGAATCTTGTGTTGAATGTTTTCAAGTCACCATATTTCCAAGGAAATATATCAGCAAATTCTTTTAACAACTCATCATAATCAACCTTTTGTTCTTCAGAAAAATGAGAAGCTAAGTTGACATATTTAGGATATTGTTCACTAGCTACGTTAAACTGAAAGACATCTGAGTCCTCTTCCTTATTTTCCAATTTGGCAGCCACATCATTATTATCAAAAAGATTTTCTAAAGGGACCAATCCTTTAGGAATTTTGTTAGTGAACAATTGAACAATTTCATGTGCTCCAATTTTACTTCTGAGCTTTGGCTTCTCATCTTCTTCATCATGTTCATTTTCCAAATCAATTTGCAAATATGCAAAATCATCCATTACTGCAAGGAATCTGGTGAATTCATCATCATCTTCAAAAACCTTCCAAAACTTTACATTATCAGGGAGTGATGGCCTATACTTTACTTGGACTTCATAGTTTAATTTAGGAGGTAATGGAGGTATGAAAGAACAGGCTGAAATAGCCAATGAATCAACTAGTTCATTCATGTCTCTAGGAACATAAGTAATCTTGAAATCTATAAAAGCATGAATCGTTATCAAAACTTCGTCTCTATAGGCTTTTAACCTGACATGTTTTTCTTGATAGGAATTATTTACCTGTTGGATTATCAGATCTGCATCCCCAAATACCTGCAAATTCTTAATCCTCATATCTTTAGCTGCATTTATACCCAAGAGTAATGCATTATATTCTGTAATGTTGTTTGTGACTTTAAAGTCAATCTTAAAAGAATAATGAGTGGCTTCTTTTGATGGGGAAATGATGACTATACCTTCTCCAGCTGATTCTCTTGTACATGCCCCATCAAAGAACATTGTCCACAGATCATTCTCACCTATTTCTGCTGGTTTCACAATGGGATGCTTAAGTAATAATGAATCTGAAAGAGTGTCATCGATTTGAAGTATACATGACCCCATACTTGTGTCCACTGAATAAATTGGGTGATTGACTGGATTCTGATCATCACTGATTATGTATGAAAGATGAGATTCTCTATACAACTATTTGTTTTCTCCACCAAAAATAGGAATTGTGGCATATGATAGATCCATTTGTAGAGTTCCACCAAATCTTTTCATGAAAGATATAGACAAGAGACATCCAAATTTGGGAGGGATGTCTACCACAACCACATCCATCACCATGGTTTTCATTGATGCTGAGGTCGAGGTCACTGCCAAATATTTATTAATCCCAAAGCATTTAACTCTCTTAGAGTCAAAAGAGAAAACATCATGATAAGTCTTAGTGATTTCTAGACCAAGTTCTTCCATCATAGCCTTTGGCATCAGATTATGAGATGCACCTGAATCTAAGAGACAATTATGTAATATTTTGTCATTAATATTCAAGGAAATGTAAAATGGTGGACAACTCTCATCCCTATCTTCAATCATAGGGCCTAGGACAATAGTAGGATGATTATCTTGAATGTTCAGGACATCTGCAGAGTTAGAAGTTCATATAGGATCAAGGGTGCTCAAAATGTTTTTCTTAAATGACTCGTTTTTCATCAGCTGAACTAGAGGGATTGGAATTTTAATTTTTTGGATTTCTGCTTCAAGATTAAATGATAATGAGGTCTTGCCATATGTTTTTACCTCATGAGATGGTGCTTTTAATGCAATATGTTTCTCCTTTATATTTTGTTGATCATGATTTTGTTTCTTGATAGGTACAAGGTTTTTCTTTTTAGGAGGAGGTGTAGTACTCTGTTTTGCAGCAGTTGCCTTAGATCTGAGATTGTATCTATTTTTCTCATCTGTCTGAAATACACCATTGTCATCAGAAAGTTCATTAATTTGTTGATTTATAAGGGCCTCCTCATAATCATTTTGAGTCAAAAATGATTTCTCCAGCTCTGCTTTGACACAATGAATATTTTCTTGTTCATCTTATGGACATTCATCTTCACCATATTCTTCTATCACATCATTTTGAAGAGAAGCATTTGTCTTCTGATCCTCAGTAGGATTTCTCTCTCTCTGCAAAATATGCACTTTCTGATTATTTCTCCTGAAGTTGTTGGGATTCTGATTGGAATTTTTGTGTGTATAATCATAAGTACCCCTTCCCTTGATAGGTTGTCTGTTTTCAATTTTAAGTTTAGACATCTCAGAAGTTAAAGTCTCTAACATTTTAGCCATCTTGTCTAATTTTGGATTAGTATTGGATGAAGAAGAAGCTTCATCTCTATGCTTTCTTCTATCAGTGTTTCCCTTTAACTTATGAGCAACCAATATATTTGATTCCACTTCAAGGGCATAATCTTGCATCAGAGATAGTGTAAGTGACCTTCTTTCTCTCAACAATAGACAAAATTATGAATCAAATGAATTTGCATATGTGATTTTGGCAGAGGTATCTATGGGCTTTATCTCAGCTAGTATTTTACTGTACATCCTATTGAACCTTTTAGTGAAATCAAAGACTGATTCACCATTTTCTTTCTTTAGATTTCCAAATTCAGTAATATATTACAAAAAGTCTCTCCTATCACCCTAGTTCTTCAAAAAGATATCATTCAATTTCTCTATGCCAGTTGTTGAACCAGCAGGAAGTTCTTTGAACCACTTCCTAGCATGGCCATCTAAGCTTTGTACAAAAACTCAGGTGCAAACATCTTCCTCCTCAATGTTAAGGTTTTTTGCATAGCTGTAAAAATACTCTATATGTTCTCCATATGAGAATTTGGGCATATACTTCTGATAGTCTCTTGTAGGCATGGTTGATACTGGATCTGGAAATACTAATGGTGCATACCTAGCAACCAGGATTTGTTGCATCTTGGTCAAAGGAGGAGGTGCAACCATCTCTCCTAATGATGAAAGAGGGGATAAACTTTTATCAGACTCTTCAGTGATAGGAAATTTTTCTTCGAAAGGATTTTGAAAAGATGTTATGTAAAAATTAGCTAGTTGTTCAGCTAGATTTTTCTCTCCTTTAGTATACAACTCTTCCAATATGTGTTCTATAGCAAGAAAGCTTGTATGAATATTCAAATGATCTTTTTCAGGATGTGAGTGATTAGATTCAAAAGTTGTTGAACTACAGTCTCTTAGTTCTTTAGTGGATTCTCCAATCATGTTCGATTCTAATCCTTCTTCTATATCAACAATCTAATTTAAAGGTTCTTCAACAAAAGCTTCTTTTGTTACAATGGACTTATCACTGACAAGCTTTGAGGAACTAGATTCAATATTTTCTTCAATAAACTTCATAGAATGAGAAATAGATGCATTTGATTTACCTGATTTTGATAATTGACCTTGAAAAATTCTCCCTTTCCTGAGAATATGTTCTGGATTTGATACCGGTGCAATAGGTGGATCTTGTGCGTTCGCCCTGGTACTGATTTTCTTAGGAGCTAGGATGAAATAGTGGAGTCACCAGATAGATGATCACAACCGATTCTGCTATCTTATCCTTGTCTATCATCAATGGATCAACTCTGTGTCGTCTCCCAGGGATGTTACCTTCAACTTCAGTCTTATGTTCCCCGAAAATGGTGCCAATTTGTTATCACTCCAAGAAACTCTTTGAGGTTGTGGATCAACTATTCTTGGTAACTTAAGGTAAACTTGTTTTTGTATTTTGTATGTGTGGATCAATGGGATAACTTAATTATAGTATGGTATTTAGATAGTCAAAATGAGAATCAAATGAACCATTGCTCTCAAGGATCAATAATCAGATGATAGCTTTAAAGTGGGTGAGAAAGCAGTGTTTATAAACTAGATACAAAATGTAGGGTTTAATAAACAATGAATAGAAACTATTAAGCAAGTTATGAACTAATGGATGAGATGACATCATTATGCTGTTAAACAACTTGAATAAGAGTACAGAAGGAAAGATGAGAATCTGATATCAATAGAGAGAGAAAATTGTGATTTGTATTATCATATCAAAAAGCCTATTTACAATATAGTATATTTCTGTATCCAGAATCCAACATTTGGTATGTGAAAAAGATAGGAATTTATAGCCTTTACAACAAGTCTCAGATGCTGGAAAGATGGATATGGATTTCTAAATATAGAAAATAGAAAACAAAACTAAATACAATAGGATAAATAAAGAACTAGTTCCTATTAATCAAATTGTCTTCAAAGTTTGTCTTCAACATATGATCTTCATCATTGCTATGTCTCTGATGTGTCATGGAGGAAAGGACACATGTCTTCAGTGGTTGGAAAACTTTCACGGCTGTAAGTAAGGTGTTAGCTGATTATATGAGTATTCTTGATGCTGAATGGTTCGGATCTGAACCTATTGCACACCTTTGTTAGGATTCTATGAAGAAAGAAAGGCAGATTTAGAAGGACCTTCCCTGTGAAGTGATCTAGGAGTCTAAAGTGATATAACATCAACTTGTCATACCTGCCTTCTACAGTTACATACAGTTGAATGCCTTTGAACAGAACTTGCCATTCATCTTCAAGGTAAGAAACAAGGACACTTTTCTTCCAAGTTATACTTTGGAACTCTGTTTTGAGGTATGATCTAAAATTCAAGTTCTTGGTTACTATTGTTTTAAACCAACTTTGACCTATTCTAGGTAAGCCAGTTGCTGAAGAAATGGAAGCTTCATCAATTATCAATTCCAAAGAACCTACTATAGTTTTCTTTACATCATATGACTTTGCAAAATTCTATGCTATCGCCTCGTGATAGGGCCCCTCCTGTAACTTTTCCACATAGGTCATACATCCTGCATCTGAGAAACACTTCTGAACCTCTGGATGAGACTGCAAAAAAGATAAGTTGTCTAATTCTTTCTTTAGAAGTGGTCCTCCTCTCTTCCTTTCCATCTGCAACTTAATCACCAATTAATCTATACATGGTTGACACAACAATCTTTCTAAATAAGGAAAGGATTGGCGTTGGTGAAAATGACCCTTTGTTATCAATTGACATATGAAACCCCATAATAGAATTTTTAAACACTGTGAGTTTGAAATAAGAAATGATGATTTTGGTTTGATGTTAACAGATATATGGTACTTTATTCTCTGGTTATAATGATGATTAAGAGTTTGTCACATCTTTAAACCCTTCTTTGTTTTCCACATGAAATACATGATCACAATCTATCATGATATCCTACTAGATCGTGGAGAAAAGGCGTAACCACTCATCTGCTTCCATTAACTTGCCATGATGATCGTATAACATGTGTCCAACATACCCTTTTTACGTTTCTAAAGTCATTGGAGAAAAATCCATGTTAACACTTTCACCGGCTTGCTTGCTGATGGGAGTACCCTTTAGCCATTGAAACCTGAGGCTTTCACCGACTAACTTCAACTTCAAAACAAATGTTAGCCATTGAAAATCTTTTTCTTGATTTTTTGAAAAGACATTTTGAGGATCGATTTATTTCTAGAATAACACCTTAAATCCTATGTTTTGACACTTCAAATTTCTAAAAATTTATATAGGACCTTATTTATAACCATTCTATCACCTACAAAATGGAACAAATTGACTGATTCATTTTGGGAGATAACACCCTCTTTATTCATTTTCTCATTTTTCGTTTCTTTCTTTTTTTTCTTTTTTTTTTCTTTTTCTTTTTTTTCTTTTGAAAATTATTTGCATGAATGGAATATTATTTGCAACATAACATACATCAATAATGAAAATTTTCCAGTCACTAGATGATCCTATAAATTATAGGGTTATAACATGCTCCAGGCAGTCCGAGCCAGTCTGAGTATATGTAGGCATTTTTGCCATTTTTGTATCTGTCGATGGTAGAGCTAAGCTCCCTATTGTAAAGTTTTAATGAAGCACTAGTTTCCTTGGCTATGAGTATGTACGTGAGACTTCTTGTTTAATGACAGTTAAATTCTTTCATTTCTCTGTAACTCATTTGTTCAAACAACCGGGCATGGATGATCCAGTTGGGAGTAGTTTTGTTGTTGTGATGGAGGTTTGATCATAGTGGCATAACAACTATTTTTGACATGATTTTCATGTTATATTTCTTATTTATATAGCAAGTAGCTTGGTCATGGAGGATCCATTCAATATTTTATTATAGTATTGTGATAAGGTTTGATCATCTCGCTATTATAGCTGTGAGTTTCTCGCGTCACATCCTAGTTTCTGAAGCCCTAGTTCAAGATGATCTTGTACTCAGAGCTTTTCTTATTGCTTGTTCGGTTACTCACCCTTTACTACACTTACTAGCTGAATTTAGATTGAGACCTCACCTGCTCATGCTTTTCCTTGGTCCATGATTCTAAGTTAAAATGATATGGTTCTGAGTTTACTTCCATTCGGTCACCTTTAATAAAACCAACCTGTGACATAAAACACTGATGGGTATTAGGCTTACTCCTGCTACAATCTAGTAGTGACTTCTGGTGCTAACAGGTCAGATTTGCTGTATTTAGTTGTTCAAAGTTTTGATATTGTTGAGTGGGAGAGGGCTGAACAAAGTTAACCCCAACGTGTGGGTGTCCTTGTGGTGGAGCCATGGGCTATGGAGGAATAGGAAATGGAAAGTATGGATTATTTGGCGGCAATGGTACATAGGGGTATATAGGGAGGCATA
>JASDQU010370701.1:106294-117455 GCA_032191745.1 Picea mariana | reverse complement strand
AATTTCCCTTTCCCTTATGTGTATTTAAATGAAAATAGATTAGAGGGAGAGAGAGGGGAGAGAATTATGGAATTGATGGGAAATTATTAAATTTGAGGCAAAGATAAGAACTTCATTTTGGTGTAACTATTTCTCTCATATATTTTAATGAACGAAGATGTCCATTGAGTTTTGCATCTATTATTTGTACTTTGATTTGAATTATTTTCAAGGTAGAACTGACTCTTTGGCAAGTGGGCCTACTTCCCTAGATGAGGTGATGCATTGAACATCGAAACTAGTTTAGTTGTGTGCTTGTTTCTTTGAATTTCAATTTATGTTTCTTAAAGAAAATTTCATTTTCTTCAAGTAATTTGTTGGCTACTGTATTTTCCATATTTGATATTTTCTGCAATTTCTAGATTTCATTTAATTTATTTTTCTAGATTAGCATTTGAATTATGTTGGGTGCAATAAGTTAAATTTCCAATTCAACAAGCTGTTGTTTACTTTAGTGTTGATTCAAGTTGTGTGATTAGCATAAGTCTCATTTCCTGTCACTTGATTTCTGCTTCTTAAATTTAGTATTGATATTTAAGTCTTGCATTTGATTTCTTGTTGAATGAGATTGATAGTGTAGAACACAATCATGTAGGACCAGTGTTAGTCGTGGGTAGTTTATTGCATATATTTTGCAGATTGCCTTGAAAGAAAAAGACGTTACTCGGTTGATAATTAATGTACAGGTGATTATTTGTTTCTTTATTAAGCAATTAATTGTCCCCAACAACCCCTAACATTGGATTGGTGGTATTTCTCTTTTCCCCTAGAAATATTCTTTCTTGGATTTATCTTTAGTAGAATGATCTTGTTGATTTTTATCGGGGTTGTTTCTGTTGAAAGGAGGTTTTAATCCCTTCTTCCTCTAATCATATTTCTCCTTCTTCTTAAACTTCCAATATGAATGCATGGATTCTCTACCCTTTCCTTGCTCATATAGGTACTTATCCTTCCTGATGGTCTCTGTCAAATTCATAGGCTCATCATACTGAATATTTTCCTTATAAAGGGATGGAATTCCACTTAAAAACCTTTGTATCTTCACTTTTTGATTCGTGATAAATCCTACATACTTCAACAATCCCAAGAACTTCTTCTCATATTATGTCATGGTCATACCTCCCAGCCTTAGTTCAAAGAACTCTTGCATCTTCTTGTAATAGAAGTGCTCTGAAAGGTACTCCTTCTAAAAATATTTCTTGAATTTCTTCCAAGTGATCATTCTCTCATTTATGTGTTCAACTTGCTTAAGTTGATCCCACCACATAACATATTTTCCATGTAATAGGTAAGTGGAAATTTTGGCTTCTAGGTTTGATGGCTATTTTTGGAATTGAAAATACCTTCTGAGTCCTAGCAAACATGCTTCAACATCATCTTCCCTTTATCTTTTACCATCAAAGGATGGTGGCTTGAGCTTCCTCAACTCTCCTTGCAAATTTTTCAGTTCATGACTTCTTCTTTGGTGCCTAACAAGAGACACCTCTAGACTACTCCTGGAATATTCAGATGCATAAAATTTCCTTGCTGAGTAAGGAGGTGAGTAATTCCTATGAGTTATTATAAAAATTATTGAATGAACAACTCTTCTATAGTTACCTCTTCTTTCATGATATATTTCTTCTTCCTCCTGCCATGAGTCTGATCCATTTTTTTCTTGCCTATGAAACTAATTTAGGCTTTGCATAACTTGATCATTTATCCGATTTTGTTCTCTAATAAAACTCTCATTATCTTATTTGTAAATTTTCACTTCTATTTTTCAAGATTCTTATAATATCTATTAATGTTTCTTGTTCCCCTCTCTTGCTACACCCATTTGATTATGTCTCTCCATTACCAACACCGATATTTTGACCTTTGGCTTCTTTATTGTGACTGAAGGATCCCTCTAGACTTCCTCCATTTCTTGAATACGCATTCTTATCTTGAAATGGTATGGTTATACTCCCTAATTCTGCAAAATGTGAAAGTAACCATTTTGTTAGAAGTATGCATATTATAAAAATTTTGTCAAATAATGCTACAGGTCCTTTTTCTACTCAATTCATGAAGAAATATATCATCATTATCCAAATTATAAAAATTAAATATTATTCTCCTCCAAATCATATTTCCAATGACTATACTCATGCCTCATGTCGATCTCTGAGTTGAAAGTTATAGCTTCTTAAAAAACCCACTTTCACCCTTTTTGTGCATTTTCTCCACTGGTGTAATTTTATTGAAATGTCAACTTCTGTCGACTGCAAAAGAAAATAGTTCATGAACTAGAGAAATTTTTGTGTGATACATAGTTAATAATATTGACAAGGAATTCATAAAAACTCTTACATTTTCAGACTAATACACCAATCAAAAACTACAACAATCTGAAATATGCAACTTTGTCCCTTTTCACCCTTTTTCCAGACTTAGAAGTTTTAGCAAAACTGGTTATCTCATACTCTGCGCACTTCTGGAAAAATTTCACTAACCAAAGTTGTTTTCTTCAATGCGTATATAAAATGTCGAGTAAATAAATTTTTCCATTTTTGTGATCTAGAGTCACTTTTTTTGCTCTGGAAATCTAAAAAATCCCAAAATTGTGGCCCGAAATAGTGGATTTTTTCCTATTTCAGAATCCCCATTCTTATCCTTTAAATATGTATTCATTTCCTTCATGTGTTATTTGTGTGTCTTCTTTTTGGAGTCTCTCCAAGAGTTTTCGCTTAATCTGGACCTCTACCAATGACTTGGACCCAAATCTTTAAAACCCAGTATTTTGCACTTTTTAACAAATCCAAGCAGATTTGGACATTGTCCCTCTCAAAATATTTCGTAGATATTCTCTTTGCGGAAAAAAAACCATAAGTTTCATCTCAATTCGACTTAATTTTCTCCAGTTATGGTCACAATACGAAAATGTCTCCAGACTTTGTTTTTCTTTTTGAAACTGTGGAACAATTTTTCCTAAGTGCGATATGGACCGTCGATCTCAAATCAGAAGCATTATGGACCATTGATATTCTTTCTATCGGTGATCGATGATCGAGGATCGATGATCGAGGATCGATGATTTACTTTTCTAACCAAACCTTCCCACTGATCTCGCCAATGCTCGATCATCGACCATCAATCGTCGACTGTTTTTCTTCGCAAACCAAAATTTGCACACAAACCTCGTTGATACCATAACATCGACCATCGACGATATTTCCTGACAAACCCAAATTTCTCAGAAATCTCGTCGAACCCCGACCATCAACAATTGACCATCCCTTTGCTGACATGGAAAATATGTTGATGTGGCATGACACATGGGTGATGACCTGACATGACAAGTCATCCTAAGGCATCAACTGGGATGACATGACATGACACATGGATGCTGACATGGCATGGCATGCCATCACCTTCCTTTCCTTCGTTAGTCATTGATAATGTCTCTTGAAAGAATATGAACTTCACACTAAATTTATCGATACCCGACCATCAAACATCGATGAACGGTGATATCCCTTGGAGGACTTCAAAACTTCGCCAAAACTTGTCGATCTCCGACCATTGGTCATCGACGATCGAAGATGTATCTTGGATGAACTTAGACACTTCTCCAAACTCACCAATTTGTGACCATTGGTCATTGATGATCGAAGGTTTTTGTTGATGAACTGAAAAATTCACCAAATGTTGTTAACCATCGATCGTCAATGATAGAACATTTTTGTTAGCGAATTTCAACACTTAACAATTTTCGGCCAAAACCCAAGTGAATATGGGTCATTGATCTCCCAATCAAACTTATCTCAATCATTGATCTCCTCCGACTTCCAAATGGTTGAAAACGACCATGGACCTTCGATCTTCCTCATTTTCAAACCACTGAAATGAATCTCATTTATTGATCTGCTAACTTTTTCAAACTTTGAAAACATTATGATTTTTAAATTTTTCAAGATTGAACTTTGGGTTGTTATCTCAAGATCGAACATGATCTCAACCATCGATTCTATGAAATCTTCCCCATGCTACATCGGTCATTAAAATATGATTTTTTTTTTCAAAATTCAAGGTCAAATTCATCTCTAAAACTCTCTAGATCGAATCCATTAACTTCTCAGATAATTCTAAATTATTTCAAACTCGAACTTCCCCCATGAATTTGGGGATCTTTCTCTCTAATCTTTATGTTTCCCCCCACATTCATACAAATCAAAACTATGACAATGAATCTGACCAATTCACACTTTTTCCGGCTCATACTAGTAGGGTGTTTGAACCCAAAGATCTAATACCAATCTGTAATGTATCCAACCACCCATAGGACAGACACACTACTCCAAACTCACTTCTAAAATTATTTTGATTTCTGATAGAGATTAAATTAATAAAGAAGCATGAAAGAAACATGATAACATCACATGCAATAATCAAGATTCATGCTACACCATAAAATAAATGAATATAATGTCATGCACAACAATAACCAACAAGCATGCATATTATAACATACGAACCTCGGCGACAATAATTAATACACAACGAAAATAAATATACAGGTAAATGAAACCATGATAGAGATAACTTATCTGAATAAAAAACATTCACCAACTTGTTGCAGACCAAGGAAATTCCACCCAACCATATACACTATTATTCCAAATCTCAACAACAGGTCACCCTCGAGCCAGGTGTATGAATCCACAAGGATAATTCTAGGGTGTCATTCAGCTTCCCAAACTAGTCAACACTCAATCTCTCATAGGATTCCTCAACACACAACAATCAAAAGTACACCAACTCTCTTACCTCTAGCCTACATAGCCCAAGAGAATGGACCCCCTTCTCTGCCACGCAGTCCCTCAGGCTGTCCACCTCCTTCCAGGGCTCCAATGCATCTGGTCAAGAATCTCCATGTTGGGACTTTCAGGACTCACAGTTGTGAATAGAATTTAGTACATGCCAATGCATCTCAGGCAGGCAGGAATTAATTCATTGATGGAATACACCAACAGTCACTATATCCAGCCAAAAATGGATTATCTTCCAACAATTCTCTTTTCTTTTCCAAGCCAAGGTCAAAATGAATGAGGAATTATAAATGGGTGAAAGTGTGAATATAGAGAACATAATGAGGAGTGTGAACAATGAACAATGAATGAACCCCCAAACAACCGAAAAATGGGTTTATATATTTACTTGAAAATAAAGAACCACATGACCTTTCCCCAAGAAGCACATGTAACCACTTCTCTCGATTAAAACAATTATGAGTAAATAAAATACGATAAACTTATTTAGCCCCTTAAGTCCCCTCTCTCGTGGAATCATATGTCTATAACTCTTGTCCTTGTCCATCTAGCAGCTAACGATGTATTTTATTATTAATAATGATAAAAAAAATTACATTTCCAAGGCATGCTAGCCTCTTTAATTGTTTGGGAACTCCAACCTTTCATCAAATAAACAAAATACATTATTTAATATGGGGACTCAAAACCAGGGTATTATAGTCCTCAACATTTGGCCCACGTATTTTGTGTCTACATGCAATCGAATCAAGTTTTAGTAGGCATTTACTCACACACTGAACATGTAACATCACCAACCCATGTGCCTATGATGCTCTGACCATGTAGATAAAATGTGAAAAATAGGTTGAGATGGAGTTTCTTGGATAGGAGCACCAATAGTTCTAGGATGGAAAAAATGCACAAGTCGAAGAAGGGATTACTTCCAAACACATAGTAGAAATACTTAGACAAGTATGACAGATGGGGGACTAGTACAACCCAAATTTTGAAGTAGTGTAGGATGCCCCTATAACAGAAATATGGACTATTTAGTCCAAATGAAATTGCTATCGGTTCAAGCATAATGCACACTGACACCAGAATAATAGGACTGACCAGTGTCCCCACCAAGGTTGATGTTTGAATTCTTTAGTCCAAATGATTCCTCTTGACAATATTCACCCCTTGAGCCAAGATTGCCAACATCGTCATCACAAGAAGAGGAACTCGACTGGTTATAAAACCTTTAAGATGTGAGAAGAATAATAGAACTTATGGAAGAAGCGATACTCAACCAACTTGATAATCCATAAGAATCAAATCCAGATGCAACGGTCGACTAGCTGGGATAGACACAAGAAACGAATCCAAAAGCATGAGTGAATCAACTAGTCCGACAACACAAAATGAACATAAAATAAAAAGTGGAGTCGATCCCAGAAGTACAGTCAACAAAACCAATCTCAACCAACCAACAAGCATAAATAGGCGAGCACGTCAATTTTATCTAATAGACAATTGAATAATAAGAAGATGGTCGAAAGAAAATCATCAATCAGGAAACAAATAACAGTCGACGTCAATTTTCAATCTGACAAGAATTTGGCCAGTCTTGAGGAAAATACATTCAACCCCAAAAGTTGAAATCATTATACATAGTATACATGATAGGCCACAATAATCATCATCACATTCTCAAATAGTTCATCGTTCATGTTATACTCACTATAAGAATAACCTGCAGGAGGCAATAAGAGTCATATGAAAATAGAGGTGATTGGAGCGGAAGTAAAAGGAGTCTACGAAGGGTTTAATATTTTGATTTCAGAGAAAGTTTTCATAGTCATAATAACCATGCTAGTCAGTCTGAAAACATATCTATCTATTTCAAGGGGGGCCATCTCCTCATGATGCAGGCCACAACTAGCCCAAAATTTTGATAAGCAACAAACATTTGGATTGAATCCCCACAAAAAACAAATAACAAGTTCTAGCAATGGCTTAGCTAAATGAAAACATTGATATAGCGTCGATATAATGGGAGTTGGACCTCCCTCCATTAGCATAGAGTGAAGGCAATCAAACCTTGATATGGTATAATTCGATCAAAGGTATCTCCACACCAACAGACCAATGTATGACTCTGCATCAAATTCAGGGAAGCAAAGTCATTGAAAGAAGCCACCACAATCACTTAGGTTATGTTGGAGTGGTGATCGATACATTCTTCTAGCCAGTGGACAACTATATTATTAAGGAGCATGTGGTGAGAATGGTGATGGAGAAACTTTTGCAACCACAGTCGAGCACCGATAAAGAACCCAACCTCTTCCACCCAAGTCACCACAAAGTATCTAAATTGAAAGATCTCCCACACACTAAACTTCGTAAAAGTTGGCACATTCTAAATATTGTAATTATAAGTTTAAATGTCCCTATTTTTTAGGATGAAGAAGGATTTGAGGGTGGGGGAGATATTGGAGGGCCTAGTTGATTCTTTCGACTAAACCCACCAATGGACCAAGTGTAATGTCATTTGAATAAGAAAGTAATTTGATTATGTAATGTAAGTCGGTTGACTATTGGGTCAGGTTGATCGACCAGGGTAGTTAAACAAGTTGTAACTATCTATCAACTGGTTCAAGGTATAAATGCATGAGATCATGAATGTAAAAGTGGTGTGGTATTTTTCATAATATAAATACAATTATTGTTGGTCTCACCATTACTTGTCTCTTCCTTCTCTTCTCCTATGTGTGCTAGTGCATATTATTGTATAATATTCTCTATATATTATGGTATGTGAAGTTCTATTGGTATCTCCTCGTGTATTAAAACATATAATTTGAAATTTTCTTGATCTGAATTCCAAGTTATATTCTTGCAATATCATAATCCATTTTTCATATATTCCCTTAAATATCCATCATGTGTCACATATGATTAGAGTCCACAATACTAGTAGTACATCTAATAAAAATATAGTGTTAGAATTTTTGGATAATGTTAACTACTGTAAGGGCCAAATTCTGATCATGATGATAACTTGACTTTGGTTTTATAAGTCATTTTATTAAGTATTAATTTACATGCACTTTATAAGAAAAATCTTCTTGAACTAGCAACATACCAATGATTGATTCAGATGCTCCTTTATATATAAGAAAATCTTTGTTATAGTCCATAAGACTCAACAACAGGGATACCATAATGCATTTAATCAAATCCTAGAAAGAATTATGCTCTTTCTTATCCCATATAAATGGAGCTCTTTTCTACAAAAGGTACATAAATCCTTTTGTTGTGTCAACATAGTTACTAAGAAATTTCCTTTTCCTTGCAAACTTTGATGTTGAAAAATTGTCCATACTAGAGGTAATGAAGTATTGCCTCAACCTTGAAAGGATTAACCATGAACCAAATCTTGGATACAATAAATCCTAATAAACATATTGTGACAATACAAAAGATCAGTTAGTGTGGGTTGATCCTAATTTTATAAAAATGAAAATTTTCTAACATAACTCAAAGTTGCTTTAATTGATCATCTGATCTTTTTGATCAAATAGCTAAATCATCCAAATACACTTCAATGATATATTTTAAGTCACGAAAAACATATGACATGGCCAATTGAAATGTAGTCTTGGCATATTTAAGGCCAAAAGACATTTTTTTACAAGTGAAAGTACCCCAAGGGCATATAAAGGTGGTCTTATGCTAATCTTTCTTGTGAATTGTAATTTAATTGTAACTAGAAAATTCATCATAAAATAAGAGATTTCATTTTTGGAACATAGCTTCTGTAATTTGGGAGGCATTGGTTCTTGCCTTCACTTTCATAGGTTAGTGGCTTGTATGGAATATAGGGAATGGGATGAGAATGAAATTTGGAATGGACCATTGGATCGGTAATGGGGAAGGGTTTAAGTTGTCAGAAAAATTGATCAATGTTCTTCATGATTTTTTTTTATTCTTTCTTAATCAAGTAGCATTCGCTGCACTAACTACCATCTAACTTGTATATACCATTTCTTAGCAACTACAATTTGCAAAACTATTCCATTACCAAGATTCGACATGGGGGTTTGAGGGAATTACTTGAAATAATTTATTTTATTCATATGTTGGCTAGGGTTTCACTCCTTTGTCCAATGTTTCAAATGGTGGCTAGGGTTCATAAGAATAAAAGAAAAAAGAAGGAAAATAAAACAAATAATTTGAGAATATTCAATACACATACCTGATAATAGATGTAAGTGAGGAATGCTTAGTCTACACCACTTCCAGGTGAGTGCGTAGGTGAGTTCTCCACATGGTATCGATTAGTGAGTTGTTTGTAACCAAACATGGTGTAGGTGAGTGACATTTTCGTGGATGAGTGATTAGTTTGACTGTGAAAATGCAGTTGAGTGAGTAGGTCACTAGTGAATGAGTTCATAGTGGAGAAATTCAAGTTAAGAACTTTCAATGATCGCTTAAATATGATGAAATCTACTGTAAGCAATTTCCAATATCCTATGGTGTCTACAGGTGATAATATTACTGCATCAGGATTTTAATGATATTAACATTCAAACTTTTTTTTATGTATGGTTTTCTAAATTTGGATTAGTTCAAAACTTAATTGGGATTTAAATTGTGTCTAATTAGAGATTAAATAAATTATAAAACAATTCACCTTGGAACCTATAAGAGGGTACTAGGACATAATTATTTTTTGATAAATATATATTTAGGTAAGGTGATTTATAATTGCTTCATGTGTAGAGGATCTATTAGTGATGCATATGAAATTTATTCCTTAGTGGAACTCATTAAGTACTCTAAATTCCTAGAATGAATAGATTATTCAAAACAAATTTATAGATAATGGGCACTAAACTAGATTTTAATATTATCGAACAATTAGATTATTGAAAATAGATTTATAGATAATGGACATTGAATTAGATATTTAATATTGAATTTTTGAAGACAATGCTGCATGAAATGAAGTGAGAAGAATGGAATGATATACCTACCTTGATGCACCAATGTCATGGGTTATCAGGGAATAAATTTAATGTGGGGAATTAAGAACAAATTTGGTAGGGAATAAATTTAATTTCATCATGTGTTAACTAGTTTCATAATCAACATAATCTAGCCAAGAAAAGGATTCAATATCGTGATCAATCCCATGTGTTTGTATTTCTTATAATGACTAGAAGTCAACAAACCATTTGTTCTTATTTCTTATCATGCCATTTTTCCATGAGATGGGATTCAAGGATAGATTATGTTTTACTAGTTACATGATGTTTTTCCATGAAATAGGAATCCTAGATATATGACCACTCTTAACTCTGAGATCCACCCTTTGGGATATTTAACTACAAGGGAAATATTAAAGGAGTACTCAAAATGAATTCTTTGAATCAATGCCTCTATTAGTGACCATGCGGTCTCTCTCTCTCTTGGATCAATGATTTTCTAACCCAAAGGAGTATTCTTAAATGAGTTCAAATTTACCATAAGGCTCATGTACTCTAAATATTGTAATGAAGTTTATGGGAACAATGAAGATAAGGATATGTCAATGATAATCCAAATCAACTTCAATCAGAAATGATTGGTTTATGTCTAGCTTATATTAATACACTCACTACTATCCCTAATTGTTTTTTGATTGAACCACAAATGGGTGGATAATTGTAAATATTTGTTTCACTCTATAAAATATACTTTCCATTTAGAACCAATCAGTTCAATTAAATAGCATTTTGTAGGAGAAGATATATAACTATATATGATTGAATCCTTTACCAATTAGTTTTAAACTGCCTCTCATTTTCCACCAATTAAATTCCTTGGTGCAATAGAATTTTAACAAGCTTATATCCAAGGTCTTCCATTGGATGCAACAAGCTTATAAGAGCCCTAAGGAGGTTTAGACCTAGAATTTTATAAACATATATGAAGCTTGAACTATAAGCAATCAAACTGTCATATGATTCCCAACACCCCACTGAATATATTTAGTGGGTTATAATAGCCTCTTTATAAAAAAATACACCATCATGTAGGGTGTCATTCATTTTAGGTGAGAATTAAGGAGAATTATAAGGACATTATGAATAATTTCATTAAATATTATATCATAGTCATTGGAGGAAATTTGAGGTTTAAAATGGGTCTCTTAAGGAAAATAACAAAATAATAGTTATGAATTTTCAAAGGTAAATAAATAAAAAAAAAACACTTCTTTTTAATCGTATTTTCGACTTATCGCCTTATAGGTTTACTCAAATTTCAAGAATGCGCACTCATTGGATGTGGAATTAAATTCCTCATCCAATGAGTAC
>JASDQU010370701.1:94230-106274 GCA_032191745.1 Picea mariana | reverse complement strand
ATATTTCTTCTTCCTCCTGCCATGAGTCTGATCCATTTTTTTCTTGCCTATGAAACTGATTTAGGCTTTGCATAACTTGATCATTTATCCGATTTTGTTCTCTAATAAAACTCTCATTATCTTATAAGTAACTTTTCACTTCTATTTTTCAAGATTCTTATAATATCTATTAATGTTTCTTGTTCCCCTCTCTTGCTACACCCATTTGATTATGTCTCTCCATTACCAACACCGATATTTTGACCTTTGGCTTCTTTATTGTGACTGAAGGATCCCTCTAGACTTCCTCCATTTCTTGAATACACATTCTTATCTTGAAATGGTATGGTTATAATCCCTAATTCTGCAAAATGTGCAAGTAACCATTTTGTTAGAAGTATGCATATTATAAAAATTTTGTCAAATAATGCTACAGGTCCTTTTTCTACTCAATTCATGAAGAAATATATCATCATTATACAAATTATAAAAATTAAATATTATTCTCCTCCAAATCATATTTCCAATGACTATACTCATGCCTCATGTCGATCTCTGAGTTGAAAGTTATAGCTTCCTAAAAAACCCACTTTCACCCTTTTTGTGCATTTTCTCCACTGGTGTAATTTTATTGAAATGTCAACTTCTGTCGACTGCAAAAGAAAATATATCATGAACTAGAGAAATTTTTGTGTGATACATAGTTAATAATATTGACAAGGAATTCATAAAAACTCTTACATTTTCAGATTAATACACCAATCAAAAACTACAACAATCTGAAATATGCAACTTTGTCCCTTTTCACCCTTTTTCCAGACTTAGAAGTTTTAGCAAAACTGGTTATCTCATACTCTGCGCACTTCTGGAAAAATTTCACTAACCAAAGTTGTTTTCCTCAATGCGTATATAAATTGTCGAGTAAATAAATTTTTCCATTTTTGTGATCTAGAGTCACTTTTTTTGCTCTGGAAATCTAAAAAATCCCAAAATTGTGGCCCGAAATAGTGAATTTTTGCCTATTTCAGAATCCCCATTCTTATCCCTTAAATATGTATTCATTTCCTTCATGTGTTATTTGTGTGTCTTCTTTTTGGACTCTCTCCAAGAGTTTCAGCTTAATCTGGACCTCTACCAATGACTTGGACCCAAATCTTTAAAACCCACTATTTTGCACTTTTTAACAAATCCAAGCAGATTTGGACAATGTCCCTCTCAAAATATTTCGTAGATATTCTCTTTGCGGAAAAAAAACCATAAGTTTCATCTCAATTCGACTTAATTTTCTCCAGTTATGGCCACAATATGAAAATGTCTCCAGACTTTGTTTTTCTTTTTGAAACTGTGGAACAATTTTTCCTAACTGCGATATGGACCGTCGATCTCAAATCAGAAGAATTATGGACCATTGATATTCTTTCTATCGGTGATCGATGATCGAGGATCGATGATTTACTTTTCTAACCAAACCTTCCCACTGATCTCGCCAATGCCCGATCATCGACCATCAATCGTCGACTGTTTTTCTTCGCAAACCAAAATTTGCACACGAACCTCGTTGATACCATAACATCGACCATCGACGATATTCCCCGACAAACCCAAATTTCTCAGAAATCTCATCGAACCCTGACCATCAAAAATTGACCATCCCTTTGCTGACATGGAAAATATGTTGATGTGGCATGACACATGGGTGATGACCTGACATGACAAGTCATCCTAAGGCATCAACTGGGATGACATGACATGACACATGGATGCTGACATGGCATGACATGCCATCACCTTCCTTTCCTTCGTTAGTCATCGATAATGTCTCTTGAAAGAATATGAACTTCACACTAAATTTATTGATACCCAACCATCAGACATCGATGAACGGTGATATCCCTTGGAGGACTTCAAAACTTCGCCAAAACTTGTCAATCTCCGACCATCGGTCATCGACGATCGAAGATGTATCTTGAACGAACTTAGACACTTCTCCAAATTCACCAATTTGTGACCATTGGTCATTGATGATCGAAGGTTTTTGTTGACGAATTGAAAAATTCACCAAATGTTGTTGACCATCGATCGTCAATGATAGAACATTTTTGTTAGCGAATTTCAACACTTAACAATTTTCGGCCAAAACCCAAGTGAATATGGATCATTGATCTCCCAATCAAACTTATCTCAACCATTGATCTCCTCCGACTTCCAAATGGTTGAAAACGACCATGGACAGTCGATCTTCCTCATTTTCAAACCACTGAAATGAATCTCATTTATTGATCTGCTAACTTTTTCAAACTTTGAAAACATTATGATTTTTAAATTTTTCAAGATTGAACTTTGGGTTGTTATCCCAAGATCGAACATGATCTCAACCATCGATTCTCTGAAATATTCCCCATGCTACATCGGTCATTAAAATATGATTTTTTTTTCAAAATTCAAGGTCAAATTCATCTCTAAAACTCTCTAGATTGAATCCATTAACTTCTCAGATAATTCTAAATTATTTCAAACTTGAATTTCCCCCATGAATTTGGGGATCTTTCTCTCTAATCTTTATGTTCCCCCCCACATTCATACAAATCAAAACTATGACAATGAATCTGACCAATTCACACCTTTTCCGGCTCATACTAGTAGGGTGTTTGAACCCAAAGATCTAATACCAATCTGTAATGTATCCAACCACCCATAGGACAGACACACTACTCCAAACTCACTTCTAAAATTATTTTGATTTCTGATAGAAATTAAATTAATAAAGAAGCATGAAAGAAACATGATAACATCACATGCAATAATCAAGATTCATGCTACAACATAAAATAAATGAATATAATGTCATGCACAACAATAACCAATAAGCATGCATATTATAACATACGAACCTCAGCGACAATAATTAATACACAACGAAAATAAATATACAGGTAAATGAAACCATGATAGAGATGACTTATCTGAATAAAAAACATTCACCAACTTGTTGCAGACCAAGGAAATTCCACCCAACCATATACACTATTATTCCAAATCTCAACAACAGGTCACCCCCGAGCCAGGTGCATGAATCCACAAGGATAATTCTAGGGTGTCACTCAGCTTCCCAAACTAGTCAACACTCAATCTCTCATAGGATTCCTCAACACACAACAATCAAAAGTACACCAACTCTCTTACCTCTAGCCTACACAGCCCAAGAGAATGGACCCCCTTCTCTTCCACGCAGTCCCTCAGGCTGTCCACCTCCTTCCAGGGCTCCAATGCATCTGGTCAAGAATCTCCATGTTGGGACTTTCAGGACTCACAGTTGTGAATAGAATTTAGTACATGCCAATGCATCTCAGGCAGGCAGGAATTAATTCATTGATGGAATACACCAGCAGTCACTATATCCAACCAAAAATGGATTATCTTCCAAAAATTCTCTTTTCTTTTCCAAGCCAAGATCAAAATGAATGAGGAATTATAAATGGGTGAAAGTGTGAATAGAGAGAACATAATGAGGAGTGTGAACAATGAACAATGAATGAACCCCCAAACAACCCAAAAATGGGTTTATATATTTACTTGAAAATAAAGAACCATGTGACCTTTCCCCAAGAAGCACATGTAACCACTTCTCTCGATTAAAACAATTATGAGTAAATAAAATACGATAAACTTATTTAGCCCCTTAAGTCCCCTCTCTCGTGGAATCATATGTCTATAACTCTTGTCCTTGTCCATCTAGTAGCTAACGATGTATTTTATTATTAATAATGATAAAAAAAATTACATTTCCAAGGCATGCTAGCCTCTTTAATTGTTTGGGAACTCCAACCTTTCATCAAATAAACAAAATACATTATTTAATATGGGGACTCAAAACCAGGGTATTATAGTCCTCAACATTTGGCCCACGTATTTTGTGTCTACATGCAATCGAATCAAGTTTTAGTAGGCATTTACTCACACACTGAACATGTAACATCACCAACCCATGTGCCTATGATGCTCTGACCATGTAGATAAAATGTGAAAAATAGGTTGAGATGGAGTTTCTTGGATAGGAGCACCAATAGTTCTAGGATGGAAAAAATGCACAAGTCGAAGAAGGGATTACTTCCAAACACATAGTAGAAATACTTAGACAAGTATGACAGATGGGGGACTAGTACAACCCAAATTTTGAAGTAGTGTAGGATGCCCCTATAACAGAAATATGGACTATTTAGTCCAAATGAAATTGCTATCGGTTCAAGCATAATGCACACTGACACCAGAATAATAGGACTGACCAGTGTCCCCACCAAGGTTGATGTTTGAATTCTTTAGTCCAAATGATTCCTCTTGACAATATTCACCCCTTGAGCCAAGATTGCCAACATCGTCATCACAAGAAGAGGAACTCGACTGGTTATAAAACCTTTAAGATGTGAGAAGAATAATAGAACTTATGGAAGAAGCGATACTCAACCAACTTGATAATCCATAAGAATCAAATCCAGATGCAACGGTCGACTAGCTGGGATAGACACAAGAAACGAATCCAAAAGCATGAGTGAATCAACTAGTCCGACAACACAAAATGAACATAAAATAAAAAGTGGAGTCGATCCCAGAAGTACAGTCAACAAAACCAATCTCAACCAACCAACAAGCATAAATAGGCGAGCACGTCAATTTTATCTAATAGACAATTGAATAATAAGAAGATGGTCGAAAGAAAATCATCAATCAGGAAACAAATAACAGTCGACGTCAATTTTCAATCTGACAAGAATTTGGCCAGTCTTGAGGAAAATACATTCAACCCCAAAAGTTGAAATCATTATACATAGTATACATGATAGGCCACAATAATCATCATCACATTCTCAAATAGTTCATCGTTCATGTTATACTCACTATAAGAATAACCTGCAGGAGGCAATAAGAGTCATATGAAAATAGAGGTGATTGGAGCGGAAGTAAAAGGAGTCTACGAAGGGTTTAATATTTTGATTTCAGAGAAAGTTTTCATAGTCATAATAACCATGCTAGTCAGTCTGAAAACATATCTATCTATTTCAAGGGGGGCCATCTCCTCATGATGCAGGCCACAACTAGCCCAAAATTTTGATAAGCAACAAACATTTGGATTGAATCCCCACAAAAAACAAATAACAAGTTCTAGCAATGGCTTAGCTAAATGAAAACATTGATATAGCGTCGATATAATGGGAGTTGGACCTCCCTCCATTAGCATAGAGTGAAGGCAATCAAACCTTGATATGGTATAATTCGATCAAAGGTATCTCCACACCAACAGACCAATGTATGACTCTGCATCAAATTCAGGGAAGCAAAGTCATTGAAAGAAGCCACCACAATCACTTAGGTTATGTTGGAGTGGTGATCGATACATTCTTCTAGCCAGTGGACAACTATATTATTAAGGAGCATGTGGTGAGAATGGTGATGGAGAAACTTTTGCAACCACAGTCGAGCACCGATAAAGAACCCAACCTCTTCCACCCAAGTCACCACAAAGTATCTAAATTGAAAGATCTCCCACACACTAAACTTCGTAAAAGTTGGCACATTCTAAATATTGTAATTATAAGTTTAAATGTCCCTATTTTTTAGGATGAAGAAGGATTTGAGGGTGGGGGAGATATTGGAGGGCCTAGTTGATTCTTTCGACTAAACCCACCAATGGACCAAGTGTAATGTCATTTGAATAAGAAAGTAATTTGATTATGTAATGTAAGTCGGTTGACTATTGGGTCAGGTTGATCGACCAGGGTAGTTAAACAAGTTGTAACTATCTATCAACTGGTTCAAGGTATAAATGCATGAGATCATGAATGTAAAAGTGGTGTGGTATTTTTCATAATATAAATACAATTATTGTTGGTCTCACCATTACTTGTCTCTTCCTTCTCTTCTCCTATGTGTGCTAGTGCATATTATTGTATAATATTCTCTATATATTATGGTATGTGAAGTTCTATTGGTATCTCCTCGTGTATTAAAACATATAATTTGAAATTTTCTTGATCTGAATTCCAAGTTATATTCTTGCAATATCATAATCCATTTTTCATATATTCCCTTAAATATCCATCATGTGTCACATATGATTAGAGTCCACAATACTAGTAGTACATCTAATAAAAATATAGTGTTAGAATTTTTGGATAATGTTAACTACTGTAAGGGCCAAATTCTGATCATGATGATAACTTGACTTTGGTTTTATAAGTCATTTTATTAAGTATTAATTTACATGCACTTTATAAGAAAAATCTTCTTGAACTAGCAACATACCAATGATTGATTCAGATGCTCCTTTATATATAAGAAAATCTTTGTTATAGTCCATAAGACTCAACAACAGGGATACCATAATGCATTTAATCAAATCCTAGAAAGAATTATGCTCTTTCTTATCCCATATAAATGGAGCTCTTTTCTACAAAAGGTACATAAATCCTTTTGTTGTGTCAACATAGTTACTAAGAAATTTCCTTTTCCTTGCAAACTTTGATGTTGAAAAATTGTCCATACTAGAGGTAATGAAGTATTGCCTCAACCTTGAAAGGATTAACCATGAACCAAATCTTGGATACAATAAATCCTAATAAACATATTGTGACAATACAAAAGATCAGTTAGTGTGGGTTGATCCTAATTTTATAAAAATGAAAATTTTCTAACATAACTCAAAGTTGCTTTAATTGATCATCTGATCTTTTTGATCAAATAGCTAAATCATCCAAATACACTTCAATGATATATTTTAAGTCACGAAAAACATATGACATGGCCAATTGAAATGTAGTCTTGGCATATTTAAGGCCAAAAGACATTTTTTTACAAGTGAAAGTACCCCAAGGGCATATAAAGGTGGTCTTATGCTAATCTTTCTTGTGAATTGTAATTTAATTGTAACTAGAAAATTCATCATAAAATAAGAGATTTCATTTTTGGAACATAGCTTCTGTAATTTGGGAGGCATTGGTTCTTGCCTTCACTTTCATAGGTTAGTGGCTTGTATGGAATATAGGGAATGGGATGAGAATGAAATTTGGAATGGACCATTGGATCGGTAATGGGGAAGGGTTTAAGTTGTCAGAAAAATTGATCAATGTTCTTCATGATTTTTTTTTATTCTTTCTTAATCAAGTAGCATTCGCTGCACTAACTACCATCTAACTTGTATATACCATTTCTTAGCAACTACAATTTGCAAAACTATTCCATTACCAAGATTCGACATGGGGGTTTGAGGGAATTACTTGAAATAATTTATTTTATTCATATGTTGGCTAGGGTTTCACTCCTTTGTCCAATGTTTCAAATGGTGGCTAGGGTTCATAAGAATAAAAGAAAAAAGAAGGAAAATAAAACAAATAATTTGAGAATATTCAATACACATACCTGATAATAGATGTAAGTGAGGAATGCTTAGTCTACACCACTTCCAGGTGAGTGCGTAGGTGAGTTCTCCACATGGTATCGATTAGTGAGTTGTTTGTAACCAAACATGGTGTAGGTGAGTGACATTTTCGTGGATGAGTGATTAGTTTGACTGTGAAAATGCAGTTGAGTGAGTAGGTCACTAGTGAATGAGTTCATAGTGGAGAAATTCAAGTTAAGAACTTTCAATGATCGCTTAAATATGATGAAATCTACTGTAAGCAATTTCCAATATCCTATGGTGTCTACAGGTGATAATATTACTGCATCAGGATTTTAATGATATTAACATTCAAACTTTTTTTTATGTATGGTTTTCTAAATTTGGATTAGTTCAAAACTTAATTGGGATTTAAATTGTGTCTAATTAGAGATTAAATAAATTATAAAACAATTCACCTTGGAACCTATAAGAGGGTACTAGGACATAATTATTTTTTGATAAATATATATTTAGGTAAGGTGATTTATAATTGCTTCATGTGTAGAGGATCTATTAGTGATGCATATGAAATTTATTCCTTAGTGGAACTCATTAAGTACTCTAAATTCCTAGAATGAATAGATTATTCAAAACAAATTTATAGATAATGGGCACTAAACTAGATTTTAATATTATCGAACAATTAGATTATTGAAAATAGATTTATAGATAATGGACATTGAATTAGATATTTAATATTGAATTTTTGAAGACAATGCTGCATGAAATGAAGTGAGAAGAATGGAATGATATACCTACCTTGATGCACCAATGTCATGGGTTATCAGGGAATAAATTTAATGTGGGGAATTAAGAACAAATTTGGTAGGGAATAAATTTAATTTCATCATGTGTTAACTAGTTTCATAATCAACATAATCTAGCCAAGAAAAGGATTCAATATCGTGATCAATCCCATGTGTTTGTATTTCTTATAATGACTAGAAGTCAACAAACCATTTGTTCTTATTTCTTATCATGCCATTTTTCCATGAGATGGGATTCAAGGATAGATTATGTTTTACTAGTTACATGATGTTTTTCCATGAAATAGGAATCCTAGATATATGACCACTCTTAACTCTGAGATCCACCCTTTGGGATATTTAACTACAAGGGAAATATTAAAGGAGTACTCAAAATGAATTCTTTGAATCAATGCCTCTATTAGTGACCATGCGGTCTCTCTCTCTCTTGGATCAATGATTTTCTAACCCAAAGGAGTATTCTTAAATGAGTTCAAATTTACCATAAGGCTCATGTACTCTAAATATTGTAATGAAGTTTATGGGAACAATGAAGATAAGGATATGTCAATGATAATCCAAATCAACTTCAATCAGAAATGATTGGTTTATGTCTAGCTTATATTAATACACTCACTACTATCCCTAATTGTTTTTTGATTGAACCACAAATGGGTGGATAATTGTAAATATTTGTTTCACTCTATAAAATATACTTTCCATTTAGAACCAATCAGTTCAATTAAATAGCATTTTGTAGGAGAAGATATATAACTATATATGATTGAATCCTTTACCAATTAGTTTTAAACTGCCTCTCATTTTCCACCAATTAAATTCCTTGGTGCAATAGAATTTTAACAAGCTTATATCCAAGGTCTTCCATTGGATGCAACAAGCTTATAAGAGCCCTAAGGAGGTTTAGACCTAGAATTTTATAAACATATATGAAGCTTGAACTATAAGCAATCAAACTGTCATATGATTCCCAACACCCCACTGAATATATTTAGTGGGTTATAATAGCCTCTTTATAAAAAAATACACCATCATGTAGGGTGTCATTCATTTTAGGTGAGAATTAAGGAGAATTATAAGGACATTATGAATAATTTCATTAAATATTATATCATAGTCATTGGAGGAAATTTGAGGTTTAAAATGGGTCTCTTAAGGAAAATAACAAAATAATAGTTATGAATTTTCAAAGGTAAATAAATAAAAAAAAAACACTTCTTTTTAATCGTATTTTCGACTTATCGCCTTATAGGTTTACTCAAATTTCAAGAATGCGCACTCATTGGATGTGGAATTAAATTCCTCATCCAATGAGTACYCACTATTCATACTTTTGATAGACCCACAATGAGATAAACTCGAAACACATGAAAACACATGCTTATGAGATAAGTCAAAAATATGATTTAAAAAAGTAGTTTTTTCCTTTCCCTCCAAAAATATTTACCCTTATGGTTGACATCATGAACTTTAATCATTTTCGTACTTTTAAAGTTTATTTTGATAGTACATTTTTTTTGTTTTAAGGGCCATTGTTTACCTCAAAATTCCCCTAATTTTAGCACTCTTTCAAGTAGACTAAATTGACAATACTAAACTTATTTCCAAGGAGGATCAATACACAAAGAGAAAAAACATATAGGCCTTGGAGATTGAAAAAACTATGAAATATGGATAAAGGAGAAAGAATAATGGATAAAGAAGCCCTATTTCACGCTATTTTTCAAGGTTATCTACCAGGAAATAGAGTCCCATAGTCATCTAAATTATATCTCATGAGTTAACCAAGATATTATTATAACCCAAGATATTATTATAAGCCCTTAGCCATATAATAGCTCATGGGTCTATCTTGTTAATTTACATTTTATTTAAGACTCTTTCCTTATCATTCAAAAGGAATAAGAGTTAGCAGATAATACTATAGGAACAAGATATAAATTAATGGATAAGACTATGGGATGTCTATATATATTCTATTTAGATGCATGACCTCATATTTAATGTTTGATTAGATGCATGACCTCATATTTAATGTGTCAAAATTAAGTTATATATGAGTAAATGGAGAACGAGGTGTGGTATTGGTTTTTCATATTGGGAAAACATTTTAAATTTTCATTCTTTTCACATGATGGGTCCCACTTAAGAAAATTGGGACATAATCATCCTAAAGTCGGAAAATAAGGTGGATGAATGGATTTGTAAACCCATAATCCAGATGACCACATTTCATATAATCCAGATGACCACATTTCATATTTGATCCAAAATGTTGGCCTCAACCACTCATTTGTATTATTTGTTTCAATGAGTTCCTTCATTTGAATTGTATGAATTCTTTGAAAAAATACTTAATCTTTTATCTGGGGATAATTTTGAAAGGAGAAACTTCTTCCATAACGTAAATATATAATCTAAGATACATTCTAAAGTAACATTCTAAAGTAATAGGATCATGCCAAGTATTCTCAAAATACACACTCAAGTGCAAGCCATTTGTAATAAATAGATTTCCAATTATGATTTGTAATAAATAGATTTCCAATTATTCATAAGGTAAAGCATGTAAGGATTTTGTGAGAAATCACATTACTCTAATAACACCATATGATACAATATAAATAGATTTCTAATTATTCATAAGGTAAAGCATGTAAGGATCTTGTGAGAAATCACATTACTCCAAGAACACCATATGATACAATTTCTTGATCAAGATATGATACAATGTGTTTTACTTAGTTGTGATGGATAGGGATTGTGTAAGTTTTAAACCTGTGAAGTAAAGCAATGCATATAGATTCTTAAGCAAGGCAGAAATTAATCAATCGCTCATACATAGAGTACATAGAGATTTTATACCAGAAACCCTCAACCGGGAAAACCTTTCTTATATTCATTATCTCGAATTTCACCATTCACCATACAATATATACAATGTTTTTATGTATTCTGTAGATACCAAAACCCTAATCCCTTAATCCGGGATTAATTTACAAATCCGCTAAAAATAGCAAAAACCACCCAAAAAAAAATTAAACACATACTAGTGCGAGGGATCGTCAGACACAGTTGTCGAACATGATGCACCCACACACACACACATGCAAAGAATATAGCACATACCCAACATTCTCCCACTTGTTGTTTTCTTTGCATCCAGGGGTCCAGGGGATTATATAGTCAACAATCCAGGGCATCAATGCCCATTGTTACTCTACACCAGGAGAACTTTTCTATGCTCATAGACTTTCTCAATGAATCTGCAACATTCTTCAAAGTGTCAACCTTTTCCAGCAACACCTTCTTTTCCTCAACCATGTCTCTCACAAAGTGATACTGGACATCAATATGCTTTGTCTTCGAATGATAAGCTGGTTTCTTTGCCAGGAATATTGCACTCTGATTGTCACAATCTAATCTCACTGCTTGTTGTACCAACCCAATACCTGAACACAATCTTTGTAACCATATTTCTTCCTTGCTTGCATGAGTGGTTTCCATGTATTCAACTTTTGTATTTGAGAGTGCCACTACAGCCTGTCTTTTGCTCATCCAACTGATTGTTCCTCCAAATAGGTTAAACACATACCCACTTGTAGATCTTCCGCGATCCAAATATCCATCCCAGTCTGCATCAACAAAGCCATGTATGTCCACCACTCTGTCCAATCCCAATCCTCCTTGGTAGCACAATCCATAATTGGTGGTGCCACGAAGATACCTAAAGACCCTCTTTACTACTGTCCAATGCTCCTTCCCTGGTTTTGACATATACCTGCTCAAAAATCCCACTGCATGTGCAATGTCCGGTCTAGTACAAACCATTGCATACATCAAACTGCCAACTGCACTGGCATATGGAA
>JASDQU010370701.1:80457-94130 GCA_032191745.1 Picea mariana | reverse complement strand
CCCTCATCAACACCATTGCTCCTTGTACCATCTTGCAAGTGTTCTTTTCAAATACAGTTTTCACTCCTACATCACCCAACTTGCTTACAAATATTAGGCTCCTGGCTAGTTTTGGAATGTGTAGAACCCTAGGGAGAGTTCTAATCTTTCCATCGTTTAGCAGAAACTTAACCCTTCCACGTCCCAAGATTTTTGCTATCGAGTCATCTCCTAGGAATACATCACCACCATCATATTTTTCATATTTAGAAAACCACTCCATGTGAGGAGTCATATGGTATGACTCACCCAATTCGATCAACCATACATCACGGTCTGCATTTGTACTTGTAGATGCTAGGTAAACATCACCTCCTTCTTCAGTGGAGGTTTTCGCCTCTGTGGAAGAAGTACTATCATATCCCTTTGGTTTTTCAACCTTCTTAGACTTGCAATCTTTCTTATAATGCCCCGTTTTACCACACTTCCAGCATTTCCTCAAAGATTTTCCTGGAGACTTAGATCTGCCTGTAGATTTAGATCTCCACCCCGAAGGCTTACCAAGGTTCTTGTCTTAGGTACGCCCTCTTACAAATAAAGCATCTGTGTTGTGACCATCCATGATTTATCTCCTCATATCTTCAGATAACAAGGATGCAACTACATCCTCATACTTCAATGTAGATTGAGTGGTACTACCTATTTCTACAACCAGATTATCCCAAGAGTCTGGCAAAGAACACAAAAAAGTAATACACTTATCTTCTTCTGCAATTGTAATATTAACAGAGCCAAGTTGACTTAGTAGAGTATTAAAGGAATTTAGATGTTCTGTCACATAATCTCCATCTTCCATCCTAAGATGATACAACTTCTTTCGAAGAAACAACTTGTTTACCAAGGACTTTGATTGATACAAATTCCCCAACTTATTCCATAGTTCCTTGGTTGTAGATTCTTCTGAGACATTCAACAACACCAAATCTGCCAGGCAGAGTTGAATAGTACTCCTTGCTCTTTTGTCCAACTTGTCCCAATATTCCTTCGACATACCATTAGTTGGTGTACTAGTAGTTTGTGTACTAGTAGGTTGTGTACCAGTAGCCTGTGTGCTAGTAGACAGTGTACCAATAGGCTGTGTACCAGGATCCATAGTGATCCATTGTTCTTTGTCTACAAGAAGGTCCTCCATCTTGAGCTTCCATAGCTCAAAGTTCTTACCGTTGAACTTCTCTATCTCGATTCTAGATGAGCTCGCCATTCCTCTTTCTATACTCGAATCTCCACTGCAAAAGCTCCCACTAAACCCATGTTTATCACAGACCCAAGATAAACTTGATCTATCAAGACCGAGCCAAACCCTCAACAACAAAGGCGTCCCTTTGAAGCCAAAAATGAGATCTGATACCACATGTAAGTTTTAAACCTGTGAAGTAAAGAAATGCATATAGATTCTTAAGCAAGACATAAATTAATCAATCGCTCATACACAGAGTACACAAAGATTTTATACCGAAAACCCTCAACTGGGAAAACCTTTCTTATATTCATTATCTCGAATTTCACCATTCACCATACAATATATACAATGTTTTTAGGTATTCCGTAGATACCAAAACCCTAATCCCTTAATCCAAGATTAATTTACAAATCTGCTAAAAATAGCAAAATCCTCTAAAAATAGCAAAAACCGCCCAAAAATTTTTTTTGGGGCGCTACCTTGGGCTACTGCCCATTGCTGAACGCTGCATGTAACCAGGGGGGGCATACCTTCCCCCCCTGGGACCCCCCTAGGAAAGCACCCGACGCACATGGCACAAACAGAGCACTAGTGCGAGGGATCGTCAGATGCAGTTGTCGAACTTGACGCACCCACACACACACATGCAAAGAATATAACACATACCCAACAAATTGGTGCTATCATGATGCAAATGATGTCGATTATGCCAAAAATATTGCAAGAGTTTTCTTAAATTCACTTGAGGATTGTTGACGACTTACTATGGTGTTAATGTCCTAATTTGACACTTCCAACACATAAATAGTATGATAGATTAGGTATAAGTGCATAGAATAATGATCCAAAAAAAACAGAAAGAGAACATTTAGGGTTGGAGGGAGGTGAGAAATAACTAACAAAGAATAAAAATGCATGCTTTTATGGTTACAACATTATGGTTGCAACTCACTTAGGAAAAAAAAATGTTGGCATACTGTAGTGAGAGTGTGGGTGAGCCAAGAGAGTTTTTGGGGAAGATGCTACAATATAACTACTGTGTAAAATAAAGTAAAAAATTCTTGGCATGCAAGTGCTACCTAGCATAGAATATGTATTTTATTGCATATGAAAATATCTAATCTAGCAATGGAAAGAAAGCAATGAAGAAGGATGATGTGGAAGATACCATCTAGAGATGCTTAGATAAATACATAGCACTACATTACTAACTTATTAGGTATTTTAAATTGGAATGTGCTTAAATATATTGAATTTGTCTATATTCAACCCTTTTCATGCTCTGATACCATGTTGAATATCTCTAACAACCGATGGTATGTCTTAATGCCATGTTGATATTCATCCTCTACTCAACACCTGACAATTAGCTCAAAAAAATCTATTTATCTACTAAAAGGACAATTGAGAAATCAACTAAACATGCAACGAAAGAATAAAATAGGAAACCAAAATATCACACACATGACACCAATATTTCAGGTAAACTACTACTAGAAAAACCCCAGAGGGAAAACCCATTCCAATATGCTTTTATTAAGGTCAAATAAGGGCTCCTGTAATAGGGAAAATGACCCACTAAGAGAAATATACACTACAGACAAACCTGGAAATTCATGTGCTATTGTACAACCCTATATCAACATGTTTACCAAGGTGTTCATGACTTCCCTTCAAAAACAACGCATGCATACGCTACTTTCTCCATTGAGATCTGTGTACATGTACAAAAAAATCGTACAAAAAAATTCATACGACGTTGTGCTTCACTCTAGCTTCTATCCTCTGAAACCCACTTGCAGATGCCTCTGCTCTCTCTTCTCCTTGACCTGTATGACCTCTAGATGGAATTCCTTCTCCACCTATCCAAGATCTTGAATCATGATCCTTTGTGATCCAACCCTCTCTACATCAATACTTGGATGCAATCTCTTCACCCAACCTGTGAGGTCTCCTCACTCTAGTGTAAGAAAAATTCCTTCTTTGATCCTACACTTCTCACACTAGAAAAAGTACTTTTTTTCTATCCTCAACCTTGGTCTCTCACCAAAGTGACTTCCTCTCAAAGTATCTCACAAGTGTATCTCACACAAGTCTTGACCATCTCAACTCCCTCAACACAAGTGTCTTCCTCCTTCACCCTAGCCTTTATTTTATAATGATGAGTTACAATCTATTTCTAATCTATAAAGAGATCTACGGTTGAGATTACTTCTCACATCCACTTAAGATTTAGGTTACATGCTTCATGCTAAGAATGTTCCTTAAATAACTCAATTAATTAATAAATAAAATTTTACTTTAATTAATTCTTTTTAACTAAAGTAAACTCAAGACTAGAGGATTCTTGATGACTTCCATATGTTAGAAACATGCCAATGTTTAATTACCCGTCTGATGCTACTACTAACATCAACAAATTATTCATCAAATAATGTATCTACATGGCTCGTTGAAAGGGCCTATAACTACATAAGCTAAAAAATAATAGTTGTAGACGAGAGAGATGTATAGGATAACCTAGAAATCATTGAGATCCATTGAGATCCAAAGAAGAATATTTGTTGTAGAGAGCCCTTGGGGTAGAAATATGATCATGGAGCATACCATTTATTTTTTTTCTGATGAATGAGTTGTATAGGTTGAGATGGAAGAGATGAGATGGAATTGTTGTAGTTATATAGAGAAGACCATGATTTGTTTGAAGTAGTTTGTTGATCCAGACTACCAAGAAGGAGTGTGCTCATGGATGCCTAACACAAATGATGAGGATTTTGAGATACCAAATTCCTACATGATTTTTCTTATGTTAAATCATGGATACATGTACAAATAATTCATTGATATTCTCAACAAAACACCAATGTCATTGATGCAATATTTCCAATTTTTCCTTTTCTAAGAAAAATATTTCAAATAAATCATTGTAAAATTTAGGGTTGTTTGGATAGAGGTAATCTAGTGGGAGAGAAAAGTCATTAACTGATAGGAAAATATTAGCTAGAGAGATCAATCCATGGATAAATTGTGTGCTATATTTACTACCCCCCACCACAATATGTGTGTGTGTGTAGAAGGTGTTGAACACTAGCGTGCTATGAACATAACATACACATTGAAGATAGATATGTGGTAGGCCAACTGCACTGAAAGATCAAATTCCACCAAAAACATTGATACGAAAATTATGGATCTGCATGTTGTGTGAGTAATTGAGACTGAAAATAAGTTTGTTGTTAATAGGGTTATATAGATGATTCCCCTCTAATACACTAGGGATAATTCCTTGAAAGTCTACGTATGCCTAAGAATTAATATTCTTACTTGAGGTAGTCCTGATCCACTATGGAGCTTTCCTAGAAGGAGTGTGTAGATCTTATGTGGAGGGTATTTGCTGAAAATATTCTTGAAAATATATAGTCTATTAAAGAGTAGGCCTTGAAAGAGGGATTATATATGAAGAGAGAAATTGTAGAGAGTTAAATTATAGAAGAAGGAAAAAAGACGAAGAAAGAAAAGAAAAAATGGGTCATCGTGATCTTAATTCCCACATACCAAAATTCATTTCATCCATGATAATGAAGAAAACATGACTATATCAAATCATCCCTAAAGGAATAGAAACAATAATATTGGAGAAAATCAAACCAATAGGTTATTCATTTGGCATTTTATGTATATAGTAAATACTTAACCATCTATCCACCCATCCAATTTGAATAAATCAAAGTACATAATGGAAGTTTTTTAGTGTTGGTAATAAATCCACTTGCCACACCTACATAATAAATAGAGCTAATAATAAAAGTGGATACAATAATAAAATAAATTGACTTAGCCACAGGATCTTAGGATATATCAGGATTAGAGGAGATTGGGATGCTAGAGGGAATTGAAGTTTTTTCAACTATCAATCCATGGGTGACGTAGCACTATGAAAGTAATTTATATGTTCTTTTAGAAACACCTATGTGTGTTTAATGGATAAAATAGGAACAAATTCTTTAGGATTGATCTAGGAGGGATAATTATATAATTTCTCATCGATACTGGTACTTTTTGGGTGGAAAAAAAGGAGGAATTGGCTTATAGGACCCATTTTAGGGGTAGTTCATAGTTTGGTGAGTTGGGGTCCAAAACATTCCAGAGCTTGTTTGAGGAATCAAACAACACATTTTGGGGTTAAAAATTTGCAATTATAGATTGCATACCCTTGATGTTATTCTTCAAACTGAAAACTTTCCAAAAGTGTGAAAATCACCTCAATCAAAGTTTGTATGTAGAAATTATGGCCCCCACATGTTGAACTTACCATGTTAACCACCATGGTACCAACTAGATGCCATGGCATCCCCAATTACTCACACATGTGGGGATAGTCATGCATGGAGTTTCAAGAAAATACTAGAGGGTCAGAAACCCTAACAATAATTGAGGGTTGCGGCATGAAAATACCCTAAACCTGACCCTACATGGTGATCATGCCATGTTGAATGTTAGGCCACTAGGAAAGGAAGGGATTCCATTATTTCGGTATTATTATTGTCCATATTTGAGTAGAAAATTTAGAATTGAGATATCGAACCATAATAGAAGAGGTAGAATATTATGTAACAACTATTCAGGACATCATGTCAAAGAAAAATCCATAGAGAGAGCCCTTTTATTTGTACTTTCATTTCATAACTGAGAAAAGAAAACAAAGCATAGGCATCACCTTCTAGTTGGGTTTTATTCTATATTGGGTTTCCCAAGTCAGATCTTGTTTTCATTTTTGTCAATGGTGTGTTCTTTTATTTTTTATTTCATTTCAATTTTAGTTTTTTCCATAATTTTGAGTGTTATGCTAGTAATTTTTAATCTGAGATGTAAGGTAGTAAAATGCACAATAAAATATTTCAAAATATTGTAATATTTGTTGTAATGAAATGTTCTAGTGAAATATCCATGAATATTTACAGATCAAGTCCCTTTAATGTGTATAATCATTGTTTATTTTTGTGTATATGAATTATGTTAAGAATTGATGAGTACTTTTTCTAAGACTATTTTTTTTGTGAAAGTGTTTCTCTTTGAATTGATTACCTTGTTGATTTTACTTTCATATTTCCCCCTTATTGTCTACATCAAAATGGGATATGAGCACCATTAGGATATTTTACACTACAAGGATTGGTATTGTTGTTGTGACCATGATTGAGGGAGGAAAACAAGGGCATTGACCATAAGTGGATCTCCAAGGATCATGAGCCATCAACATGCCCTCAAAGAAAATCCCTCTAGAGGTGATGAAGGACCATGAGAAATCCCAAAAAACATAAATATTCCCTTTATAGGGGTCATTATCCTTTGAATAGGATATGATAAACATTAGGAGGTTTTGTGCACCATGAATGGGTATCAGGGCCTTAACAATGGTTTGGAGAGAAATATATCTAATTAGGCCCCAAATAAATATTGTTGAGATAATGGGATATGATCAAGGCATCAAACCACAACTCGATTCCTCTAAGGAAGATATTTTACATATGAGTGAGATAGGTAAAATATGATCCGGGGAAGAAAATAAGGTCCTTTATACTTAAATGAAATTTATAGTGATTATGGGACATAAACAAGGCCTCAAACCACCACATAGGCCCTCTAGAAGGGACATTTGTTAGTGAGTGGTATATTGGTACTATTAGGAGGGTTTTCACATAAGAGATGGGTTTCATGCCTTAAACATGGTTAAGTGAGGAAATTGAGGGCATTTTGAAAAAACATATTTTTTCAAGGGTTTAGTCTCTGAATAGGCCTCAAATCACCATAAATACCCTTTTAAGGATATCTTTGGCCCCTTTGTGGAATAAGGGAATCATTGAGATATTTTGCATGGAAAGGATGGGTGTTAATTCCTTGATCATGGTTGATGAAAGAAAATAAACGTCACATGAATTAAATTAATATTCTCAGGCTCATAATCCATTAATGATTCCTTGAGGCAACACATAGTCCCTCAAGATGGAATATTTAGACTTTAAATGAAACATGGGCATCATTAGAAGGTTTTGGGCATGATGGATAGTCTTAAGGCCTTGATAATGGTCATGGGAGAAAACAAAGCCTGTTAAAATATGAATGAGTCTTTTAGGATCAACAAGCCATGAATGAGTCCTTGAATCACCACACAAGACCCATAGAAGGGATATTTGGTTTCTAATTGGGATATACGTGCCATTAGGAGGATTTCTACATGAAGGATGGATCTAGCGGTCTTAACCATGATAAAGGAACAAAATAAAGGGCCTAAAGTCATAAATAATTAATTTATGGTTCTCCTCCATGAACATGGCCTTGGAGGACCATTAGGGCCCTCTAAAATGAATCTTTGACCTTCAAGTAGGATATGGGTGCCAACAGAAAATTTTTCATACAAATATGGATCTTGTGGTATTCAACATTCTAAAGAGAGGAAAGAAGGTCCTTAGGACCTAATTGAAGCTTCCAAGGATCATGGGACAAAAGGAGGTATAAACTAGTACACTCACCATTTAGAGTTTCTCCTTAGCCTCCAAGTGGGATATGGGCACCATCATGACATTTTGTGCACCAAGGGTTGGTCTTAAGGCATTGACCATGGTCATAGGAGCCATATGAGGTTTTCCACACTATATATGGTTCTTGATATACTTCCCATGGTCTAAGGATAATGTTTAATTTCTTAGGGACTAAAATTTACTTTCATGGTTCATGGACCGTCCATTGGGTCTGAAACGACCACCCAAGGCATGTAAAGGGAATATTTACCCCAAAAATGTGATATGGAGGCCAATAAGAGGATCAACACACTAGTAATTGGTATTAGGGTCCTAACCATGGTCTAAGGATGAACACTACCATCTCATGGCCTAAAAGATATTTTTAAGGCTCGTGGACCATGCATAGAGACCGTGTAAAGGGAATCTTTGGCACATGAGCATAATATGGGAACGATTATGAGGTTTGATGCACTAAGGATGAAAGTCAAGGCCCTAAAAAGTAATTGTTTATCTTACAAGTGTCATATCCGCACCATTTCAGGGGTTTTTGCACCAAGTTTGGTTCTCAAGGCACTATAGATTGTCTTGAGAGTAAAAACAATGGTTTTAAATGTTGGTTGGTCCCTTTTTATTCTTTAGAAAATAGAAAAAAATAATTAGAAATCACAAAATTTTATAAGAAAAATGTAGATCTCTTCGAGATCTTTCCAATGGTAAAAAAAGAAGAAAACAGGGAGGTAAGGGTAAGAAGTTATAAAAAAAATTATCTTCCTCAAGAGGCTAAATTTGTGAAGGGGTTCAATGCTTTACAAAATTCACACGCATTATTAAAACATGGGAATTCTATAATGCGTGCAAATTATTTGAAATTGAATATTTTTTGGAGAGAACATTTTTACTCACTTACATGATTGATATATTGGTTTTTTAAATTCGACATGATGACCATAGTGGTTCAGGATGAAAAAACAACAAAACCTTCATTTCTTTGAATACCTTTAAACATCATTATTTTTCATGTTATTTTTAAATAGGCTACACAAATCCATCAATAATGAAACTTAACAAATACATATTTGGCTGTGCATGTTCCAAATATATAATTCAAAAGAATTATTATTGTTCATTATTTTTTTTATCTATTTTTCTTGGTATATATCATAATTTTGAAATCCAAAGGTCCTTTCTCCCCCACTAGAAAATTTTATGCCTTACTCATTTTAATAAACAATTATATGGTGCACTACTATAAACCAAGATCTACAACCTAAAAAATAAGGTCTAGTATGTTAAGGACATCAAACTCTACACTAATGCTTGACCTCATAGTTTCAAGGCTATGCTAACTTTCTTAATTATAGAAAAATATAAAATTAACATTAAGAAAACTAGAAAAATACTGGTGCGCAAGTACAATTTGTTCTCTACTATTGTATCAATCTTTGAAACTAATCAATTGTTACCCTCTTCATTTACTCTTGTTCATATTCAAGTTCTTGTTTGGCATCATCATCGAGAAAATTTTGTAGAACATCTTCATAAGCAAGGATTCCTTGAAACTTGTCTTCTTCAAAATCAACCACATGGATGTTAGAGTGAGTGAGACCGACATATATGATGTGGTTGACTACAATCTCATGAGGGTCATTGCCCTTAGGCTCTCCTAGAAATAGGCACACATCTTGTAGGGAATCTACCTCTTTCCTTGCATGAGGGCCATTAGAAATGGTGTAGTTCCATATGTGCATTGGAAACATAGACCAAAGATTTTTGTTGCTACTCAAAAGGAATGAAGTGAACCCTATCCCCATGGTCTGGTAGGAAAGTTTCCTCATTAATAAATGATCTGGGAAAAATTAGGGTAGAAGGTGTGGGGATCCAGTGGTGCCATATACCTTAATGTATGAGTAATATTTGCAAAAGTACCATGGAATTATTCCCTCCATCCCAGTTCTAGCTTCAAAGGAAATCCTATGTCTTAGGAACCAAAAAAGTATTGTATGCAGAGGGGCGAGGAAAAGGTTACATATGTCATAAAAGTATATTATGTAATTTATAATCCATAACCGAGAGCATTACACATGTATAGGGGGTTGGTTTTGGTCTCAGTTCCATTCAAGGTCAAGAAATTATACCGAGGAACAAATAACATCAATTAAGTAGGCTGACATATAAAAATAGGGATTTATCATACCTGGAATGTTTTCATGTGGAGACAAATGTTGAAATCCAAGATGTCAGCCCAATTGAACACTTGTCCAGTTTTCACAACAGTATGGGCTAGTGGCATCCAATCCATCTAAAAATGTGTGCTTTTCTCCTCACCATACAACCGACACAACATAACAACTAACAATTTGTAAGGTGATTTGAGTCTATGGGTGGGGACCATTTTTTGTCCATGTTTAAGTGTCTCATCCTCATTCACCCACCAATGTTTCATCATCTTAGCTAACCCTTTGTTACCCTGAGAGAAACCTTTCAAGAACAACTCATTGAGACCGTATATGAGAATGGGTAAGTGGTACCTTGGGCCAATGTCTTTGGGTTTCATGGATGTTACTCTCCTCCCCTATTTTCTCATGATAGTAGTGATGTTCGGGTCAAACTGTTTGAAGCACCATTATTCTGCTTCATTGTAGGGAAAAAGTGTTGGTCAGACAACAACCAAATGGATGTCACTTTTTTGGATGTTCTGGTATACCTCCATGTTCTCGTCTTTTGGAGGAAAATCTCCAGTGCTGAACATCCTGTAGATTTCGTCATATCCAGAACTGTGGTCTTCACTCATGTGATGGGTGGTGTCTATCACTAGGACTTCTACTTGGCGAGAAGATGTTTCAGGCACAAAGGATGATTGTAAATAGACAAACCCTTTAGGCCTCCTGGTATTTTGGCTCACCATGATAAAGTGTATCACCAATTCAAAAAATGAATTAATCCATGGAAAGTAATGTGATAACCATAATGAGAAAAACTATTTACTAAGAAGATATGATACCTACAATTGAGCTAAGAAAATGGTCTGAGAGTATCACTAAGAAGATCAAAACCGAGAGGGAGTTTTACAAACTTACGAAGGAAGATAGGTTGGAAAATGAGGGTTTAGTGCAAATTAAGATGTATCAAATACCCCCTAAATGCATAATAACTCACCTTTGTATGAGGACGGTTTCAAAATCCAACCACAATCTTTGTCATTAATGTGAATTAAGAGTGTAGATCACCCAAATATGTGTATTGGAGTCATCAAGTGTCCTAGAATTGAAAAGACAACTATCAGAGTCGTTAGGTTGAAGTGGGAAATATTATGGATCAATTCATGCTCCGACATGAGGGTTATCGAAGGTATATTCCCTCTTGCATGGATTTGTGTGCCGAGGTGGCACGAAAGGACTTTGGGGACATGTGTAACCCATCAGAGTCATTGCGTCAGAGGTTAATGGTATGCGGTTTTAAGAAGACTTCGATGGAAGAGTATCGAGGGAATATTCCTTTTCACATGGATTTGTATGTCGATTGTAGATGATTAAAACAGTTTTATGTGATGACATCAGAATTTATGTTTTAGAGTCCACCAGGTTAAGAGAACTTCGGAACTCCGAGGGATATGGTATTGAAGGAATATTCCTTCGATACCCTAGGGCGTGATTTGTTTCAAATATATGAAGGAAAGTGAGTAGCGCAAGGATCTGAAGAAGATGGGATGACCAATCTTAACACGCCATGTCACAAGCTCATTGTCAAATTGGGTGCATCGACACAATGGTGTTAAGTACACGTTGGTTCCATCCTTGTCTGTCCATTTGCTGCCACGTGGGACATGAAAGGAAATCTGTATGTCCGAGTTATCAGAGTGTGAGGATAGGAGTCTTGAATTGTGTGTGAGGGAAAACATTATGACGAAGATGATTTTGACAAAACCCTTTCTAATGTGTCCATTGGAAAGGTTTCCGTCGAAATTTAATTAGTATGAGAGTCTTTCTGATCCTGACCAGACTTAGGCTAAAAGGTGCAGGAGTGGGATTTGTCAAGAAAGTTACGCAAACAATTTTCAGGGGGCCTACAATGAGTGTATAAAACAATGAAATCTCAGGCAGGATGGTTGATTGGTGTAGCAGAGGGGACCATTGTTTTACTGCGACTAGTCGTATTTCCAAAAAATAAACAGGATCGTAGATTGTATAAGCAGTAGAATAACTTCTTAGTGTCAACAAATTTTCAACAAAATATAAATGTAGTGCCTTGTAAAAATTTCAGACCAGGGGGAATGCATTTTCTCCAAAAATGGGTTGTTGTTGGGGTGAGTCACAATACGAGGCCACTAAGAGGATTGGCACACTAGGAATTGGGATTAGGGTCCTAACCATGGTCTAAGGATGAACACTACCATCTCATGGCCTAAAATATACTTTTAAGGCTCGTGGACCATGAATAGAGACCATGTAAAGGGAATCTTTAGCACATGAGCATAATATGGGAATCATTATGAGGTTTGATGCACTAAGGATGGGTGTCAAGGCCCTACAAAGTAAATGTTTATCTTACAAGTGTCATATGTGCACCATTTCAGTGTTTTTTTGCACCAAGTATGGTTCTCAAGGCCCTAAAGATGGTCTTGAGAGTAAAAAAAAATGGTTTTAAATGTTGGTTGGTCCCTTTTTATTCTTTAAAAACTAGAAAAAAAGTGCAGAAATGACAAAATTTTATAGGAAGAAAAACGTAGATCTCTTCGAGATCTTTCAAATTGTAAAAAAAATAGAAAAGATGGAGGTAAGGGTAAAACGTTAGGATAAAATTATCATCCTCAAGAGGCTAAATTTGTGAAGGGAGCCTAATGTGTTGTGAAATTCACACACATTATTAACACATGTGCATTCTATAATGCATGCACATTATTTGAAATTGAATATTTTTTGGTGAGAACATTTTTATTTACTTACATGATTACTATCTTGATTGTTGGTTGCTTAAATTCAACATGATAACCATAGTGATTCATAATGCGAAAGCAACAAAACCTTCATATCTTTGAATATCTTTAAATATAATTATTTTTCATGTTACTTTTAAATAGACTATACAAATCCATCACTAATAAAACTTCACACATATATATTTGAATGTGCATGTTAAAATATATAATTCAAAAGAATATTATTGTTCATTATTTTTTATTTATTTTTCTTGGTATATATCATAATTTTGAAATCCCGTCCTTTCTTCCCCTTAATTTTTTTTATGACTTACTCATTTTAATAACTAGAAACTTACCAGCTGAGAGAGTTAACAAATGATGACATCATCGTCTCGTGCCTATTGTGATAAAGTGACTACGGGGTTGAACAATTCCTAACTTCATATATATAAATATAAATTTGTCGGTGAGAGGCCATATCCTCACGCATCTAAAGGTAGTTACGGGTATCCTCACAAATCTGAAGGTCGGTTAATCGAATCAAGAGGTAAGTAACGGGTCCTTATAAACAGTACAATTCAATACAAGGACGACAATTTTTTACTTGCCCCCATTATTCCAAATTACTCTAAATATTGTAATGAAGTTTAAGGGAACTATGAAGAAAAGGATATGTCAATGATAATCCAAATCAATTTTAATGAGCAAATGATTGATCTCTCTGGCTTATATTTGTACACTCACTACTCTTCCTAAAAAAAATTGATTGAACTACAAATGGAAAAATTGATTGAACTACAAATGGCTGGATAATTGTAAATATTTGTTTAACTCTATAAAATATATTTTCCATTTAAAATTAATTAATTTGATTACATAGCATTTTGTAAGAGAGAATATATAACTATATAAGATTAAATTCTTTACCAATTAGTTTTAAATTGCCTCTTATTTGTCACCAATTAAATTCTTTAGTGCAATAATTGTAAATATTTGTTTAACTCTATAAAATATA
>JASDQU010370701.1:55081-80407 GCA_032191745.1 Picea mariana | reverse complement strand
TGAAGAAAAGGATATGTCAATGATAATCCAAATCAATTTTAATGAGCAAATGATTGATCTCTCTGGCTTATATTTGTACACTCACTACTCTTCCTAAAAAAATTGATTGAACTACAAATGGGTGGATAATTGTAAATATTTGTTTAACTCTATAAAATATATTTTCCATTTAAAACTAATTAATTTGATTACATAGCATTTTGTAAGAGAGAATATATAACTATATAAGATTAAATTCTTTACCAATTAGTTTTAAATTGCTTCTTATTTGTCACCAATTAAATTCTTTAGTGCAATAATTGTAAATATTTGTTTAACTCTATAAAATATATTTTTCATTAAAACTAATCAATTTGATTACATAGCATTTTGTAAGAAAAAATATATAACTATATAAGATTGAATTCTTTACCAATTAGTTTTAAATTGCCTCTTATTTGTCACCAATTAAATTTTTTAGTGCAATAGAATTAGTAACGAACTTATATCCAAGGTCTTCCAATGAATGCAACAAGTTTAAAAGTATAAAAATCTATGAAGCTTGAACTATAAGCAAATCAAGTTATCATATGAATCCCAATATCCCACTGAATAGTAGGTTATAATAGTTTTATATATATATAAAAAAAAAAAGCCATCATGTAGGGTATTATTCATTTTAGATGGGAATTAAGGAAGATTATATAAACATTATGAATAATTGCATTAAATATTATATTATAGTCATTGGAGAAAATTTGAAGTCTAAAATGAGTTCCTAATGAAAATAATAAAATAATAGTTATGCATTTTTAAAGGTAAATAAAATAAATCTATTTCTTTTTAATCATATTTTCAATTTATCTCTTTATAGGTTTACTCAAATTTCAAGCTTAGGCACTTGTTGGATGTGGACTTAAATTCTGCAGCAAATGAGTGTGCACTTTGCACACTTTTGATAGACCCATAATGAGATAAATTGGAAACACATAAAAAACATGCTTACAAGATAAGTCAAAAATATGATTTAAAAAGTAGTTTTTTTCTTTCCCTCCAAAAATATTTATGGTTATGGTTGACATCATCAACTTGAATCCTGTTGGTTCTTTTAAAATTGATTTTGATAGTAAATTTTTTTGTTTTAAGGTTCATTTTTCACCTCAAAATTCTCCTAATCTTAACACTTTTTCAATTCTCCTAATCTTAACACTTTTTACTAAATTGAATACTAAACTTATTTCCAAGGAGGATCATTACACAAAGAGAAAAAATATATAAACATTAGAGATTGAGAAAAATATGAAAGATGGATAAAGGAGAAAGAATAATGGATAAAGAGACCCTATTTTATGCTATTTTCCAAGGTCTACTATTAATTCAATATTCTTATCTACCTAAAAATATAGAGGGCCATAGTCATCTAAATTTTATCACATGGATAACCAAAATATTGTTATAAATCTTTACATTTTTTTGTTTTAAGGTTCATTTTTCACCTCAAAATTCCCCTAATTTTAGCACTCTTTCAAGTAAACTTAGTTGACAATACTAAACTTATTTCCAAGGAAGATCATTACACAAAGAAAAAATATATATAAAAGAAAAACATGAAAAATGGATAAAGGAAAAAGAATAATGGATAAAAAGACCCTATTTTATGTTATTTTCCAAGGTTAACTATTAATTCAATATTTTTATCTACGTGGAAATAGAAACCCATAGTCATGTAAAGTTTATCACATGGGTTAACCAAAATATTATTATAAACCCTTATACATCGAAAAGCTCAGGGGTCTAACTTGTTAATTTACATTTTATTTAATACTCTTTCCTTATCATTTAGAAGTAACAAGAGTATTAAAAGATATGACTATGGGATGTCTACATATCTTCTAGTTAGATATGTGATATCATATTTAATGTGTCAAACTTAATTTATATACAAACAAGGGTTGCATGGCAACACAATCTCACTGAGTTAGTTGGGAAATACATGTTGAACAATGAAACTTAATATAACTAAATGCACAAGTAATGAATAGTTTTTGTCAAAAAATAATAATTGAGGGTTGTTTGTTATTCAAAATGTATAATGAATCATTATGCAAACTCCAATAAGTAAAAGCACTGTTATAAGGAACTGACATTTTGAGTCTTGACTATGGCTTGGGAGGTACACACAAATATGGTATCCATGATAAGAAATGACCTTGCTTGAAAATTTACACAATGACTTAGCAACACAATGACTTAGCAGTTCAAGGTGGAAATTGCTATACAAAACTTCTATGCTGGAATTTATGGAGCAAATCCTCTTGTGATTATCGAAGAAGAAATTGAAAAAGAAGTTCTGCCTAATGGATATTTAGGTAATGATAAAACCTGATGGGAAGGTGGTCTTGTAAAATTAGGCATTACTTGTAATCAAATTTGAAAATCCAACAACAAAATTTGTAACTTAATAATTCACAAGATTTTAGAAAATCTTGAAAGTTCAACCTAAAAACAAAAAAATGTTGAAATAGGGRGTGGATTGCACATCACACCTAGGCATTGTGGCTGAAGCAAAGTAACCAAGTTGAAGATAAACACKATACCCAAACTTGACTCGAACCTGGGCAGTTTATTTATATTCGTATGAATAAATATAATCTAAATAATATAAATATTSGTAAACAGAGTCTATARAACCTCGACAATTTATTTAGTCTATAAAACCCGAGCAATTTATTTATTTAATAAAGTCTATAAAATCTTTAARGCATATRAAACTACTTAGATAATTTATTTATATTAGTATCAATAATGTTTGGTATATAAATGCAATTTTGAAGAAACATGTTTTGACTCTMAAAAAACCAATTCATTGTTTTTGGCAAACTGAGAAATAACATATAAACCCTTAAATTATTCAGCATTATGTGTCCCTTTGTAAACAGTGTTGAAATCTCCTTCGCCGATCACGTTACAACCCGTAAAATTCCCAGTGAAATCTCTGATCTCCGGCAAGCTAAAGAACGCCAGTCCGTGTTCAAACTCAATAATTTGTATCTCTGCATCAAGATCATCTATTTTGATTTGCAATGAGAGCACTTTCGGCCTTTTAAATACACACAAATGCTCAATAGAACGATGGGGATTCCTACAGCAGAAATATGCACCCAACAGAACAGAAAAGTAATAAATATTATATAGACTGAGATAAACATAGTTGAATTTGAAATGCTTCAAATCCAACGATGTATTAGTCTGATACTGAGCATAATGTTTTCCTTTTGTTAAAATTTATCAACATGCATTTAAATGCAAGGAATCATTTTGCCTCCAATGACTCTGAATGTATCTATGGCCAGGGTTGGAATTTCAAACGGTTAAAGTCAGTAAAATTTGATGGTTTTTACTATTTTAATATTAGTTTGGTCAGGGTTGGAATTTCAAACTGTTAAAGCTAGTAAAATTAGACGATTTTTACTATTCTAATGTCTGTTATCTGTTTGGTCAGTTTTAAAAAAAAAAGTTATTCTAATATCCGTTTGGCCAGTTTTAAAGAAAGAGGTTGACGGTTTCCTGAGATTTTTAATAAGGGGCGAAGAATCTATCCTTGGGAGAAAAAGTCACTACGTTTTCCTATTGCAATACAGAATGCAAAAACCTAAGCTAAATTTAATGGAAATGAAGCCAACCAACAGCTGATAAAAGCTCGATTGAGAAATCTTATGAGGTAAAGAATTGCTTATTGGGAAAAACTCCGACTAAATGTCGCTGAAGAACGAAATGCAAAACTCTAAGCAAATCTAGAAGGAAATTTGACATTTTAGCAAAATACATTATCATAAGAGCCCTTCCAGCTGTTGATTAGCTATATTTAGCGAGCTCAAGGGATGAATAATTCATTGGCATTGCCCTTAAGTGCAGAAAATGGTCACACGAGCAGATTCGCTCAGCTATACAGCGAAATGCCAATTCTTCTTCCCAGGTGTAAAGCCTGAGCTAGATTTAACTGAAACCTTACCAAATGTTAAATGCTTGAAGAAATAAAGCTGTCCTGCCGTTAAAAATGTATAAGTGTCAACGTGAAACAGAACACAAAAACCTAAGCTAAATTTAACATTGTTTTTAGCTAATGATCTGAGAAAAGACCAGATCGAGCGCTCGTCCGGGCCAATAAAGAAGGAATGTATTATTCAGACTAAATAAGACAATAAAGAGATTAGAGAAAAGATCAAAGAAAACCATCTAAAACCCAAAACATTATCTGGAAAATAATTGCAAATTCGCTCTTACACGCACATGGTTCACAATTTAAGCTCAGCTCCAAGGCACTAATAATTGCAATTTCGTTGTTACAGGCACATGGTTCACAATTTAACCTCAACTCCAACGCACTAATAATTGCAATTTCGCTATTACACGCACAGAAAATACTGGTGTAATGACTTTACGTTCAGGATGGAAGGAGTTCACGAGATATGTACTCAAGTTCCAGAGAATCAAACCCAGCCCCGCCCCCATTAAAACTTTACGTACCTCTGAGCTCCATAATAGAAAGCATGGCCAACACAAAGACTATGAGCTCGTCAGGGCACCCATATCTCCTCATAAAACTCGCAATCTTCAAGCCAAACTGCAAATCCTTGATGGACTCTTGACTCGCAAATGCACTGCTACACAACAACGAAGCCGATATCACCAAATAAGTCGAGAATAATGCAGATGTTTTTATAATTCTCCATTGCGATGCACGTTGGATAGTCTGAAAGCCCTGCTTCGAGCTGGAGGGACCCGGGTTCTCCAAGTCTTTATTACTTGGCTCTCGGGACTGCCATCCAAACCTGAGCTATAAACAAGATTCAAACTATATTTTCAAACTTGCATAATACTTTTCTGGTTAAAATATTCCGGACCCTTTATCCAGCGAACCGATCGCCATTGTCATGGCCCTCAAGCATTTATTACATTGAAAATATCCCGGGCGAGATCCGTTGTAGTTCAACTTCATGTCGGATGAATCCACCCTGCTCTGGCAGGTGCTCGAATCTGAGACCAAGCTTTCAGACCCCACATTGCAACTGCTGAACAGCTGGGATCCTATTCTTCTACATCTGCTTCACACAGAATCGACAGCTCCTTAGCTTTTTTTAACAACCCCCTACGCCTCTTCGCGAACTTGACCTGCCTGGTTGAAGCGTTAGCTATTCTCTTAATTTCTATTTTATAGCGGGCCATCTCACTCCAATCTGAGAGATTACAACAATAGGCAAGATCGCGATTAGCATACAAATCATAAACAGGGAAAGGGGAAAGGGAAAAGTTCCACCAAATCCGAAAGCCTACAAGAAGATTAAATGGCAGGAACACTGGGTTTGAGAAGAACCCTAAAATCAAGCCAGAGAATCCAACACTGACTTAGAAAGCGTTGTCTTCCTTCCAAACCCACCCTCCTCTTGCGCGCATCAATTTTCTACACTGGAACAACAGAACCCCGTCACTTTGTGAGAGATTCGCCCTAATGGTTGTTTTTTCAGAACCATGGGTTGCGGATAATACCATATATTCCTGGCGGTTTGAAATGAATGTATTTTAAGAGCGTAGGCATCGTTTGGAAGGACGACCTTTATATCAATAGGATACGGGCATAGGGAGAAGCTTTCGCCCACAAAAGACCCATCCTATTATTTGAGCACATAACCTTGATGAGCAATAGACTCTTTTTGGCGGGGGAGAGAACCTTGCATTTGGCAGTTACGAGAACTTGTTTCTGAGATGTTTCCCGCCGGCTTTGGGAGATCTAATTAATCCACTCTTAGAAGAAAAACCTTTGGCTAAAGCTCCTTTTCAGCTATCAATCTAGTGATTTCGTTTTCATAAACCATACCCTACAATCCTTACCTCCACTATCCCCACCTAAGTCCCTGGTGGCTGGAATCGATTCTCGGATTTCAATTTAAATCTCATTCTGAGGTTTCAAATTAAATCCTAATCTTTTCAGTATATGTAAGAGATACGATTTTTTCAATGCAGTAGCAATTTTATACATTGAATGAAATGAAGCTTGCAATAACACTTCAAAAATATTAATCAATTAAATTTTAGAAAAATATATATTTTTTTATTAAAAAAAATACATATATTGATTTCTTATATTATACATTAGATATAGCATATAAATTTAAAATCAACAATAAACAAATACAGAGTCAAGAGCAACTCATTGCTATAATCTCAAGCCTTTGGCAAAGACTAACAAATAAATTAAAAGCAAATTGTGATATTGATTTTTCAAATTGTGACGACATTTAAAAATTTCATTCCTTTAACATGACGGGTCATGTTCCCACTTAAGAAAACTGGAAGATAATCTTCCTCAAGTTGGAAAAAAAGTGGATGAATGGATTTGTAAACCCATAATACAGATGACCAAATTTCATATATTTGATCCAAAATGTTGGCCTCAATGGCTCATTTGTATTATTCGTTTCAATGAGTTCCTTCGTTTGAATTGTATGAATGCTTTGGAAAAAAACTTAAGCTTTTATTTGGGGATAATTTTGAAAGGAGAAACTTCTTCCATAAGGTAAATATATAATCTAAGCTACATGCTAAAATAATAGGATCATGCCAAGTATCTTCAAAATACACACTCAAGCTATTTGTAATAAATATTTTTCCAATTATTCATAAGGTAAAGCATGTAAGGATCTTGTGAGAAATCACATTATTCCAACAACATTATATGATACAATATATGATACAATTTCTTGATCAAGATATGATACTAACTTTTTTACCTAGATTTACCTAGATGTGTTGGGTAGGGATTGGTGGTATTATGATGTAAATGATTTCGATTATGTAAACATATTGCAGGAGTTTGCTCAAATTCACTCGAGGCAATGTCCTATTTTGACACTTCCAAGACATAAATAGTATGATAGATAATATTATCATAGAAATCAAAGTTAGAGCTATGAGGTTCCAACCAATCTTATTCTTATTTCTCAATGTTTTTCCTATTGGGGTGGGTTAACTTATCTTGGTTTCATATATTCTTGAAAATCACCTTTTAATATCTATCCATCCATCTATCTATTTATCTATCCACACACACACACACACAACAAAATCTAAATGTAGATAGCAACAATTAAATATTTACAAATTTTAAATCAAAATTCAGACTTGTGAAAACCAATATTCACACTTTTATAATCTAATATTGCACTTTAGAAATATTGATTTTAGCACTTTCAAAATCAAAATTCATACTTTCTTAGTCTATATTTTCTTCATTATTTCAACTTTAATGAAATTGTAGTTGTGCAGAATGCAAACAAGAAATGACTCAAAATGAGGTGGGACAATTAGGACATTTGAGGGAAAATAGGTGGGCATGGTGGGAATGGCCTCCATCAAAGGGGTGATAATGATGATGTCTAAGGTAGATAGGTGTGCATTGTGCGGGAATCATACACAATGATCTTAAAGAGGTGCCCAATATGTATTAGGAACTCCTACAACTCAAAGGGTGGGGGGAGAGGGGGATGCACTTGTGAGTATGAAAATATCATTAAGCTAGTTGAAAATTTGGACAAATAAGGGGCGTAACTGAGAATATTAACCATTCATATCATGGGTAAGAGACCAAACCTAGGGGAGGGAACTATGTGCAAAGTGGTGAAATAAATCCATGGAGTATGAGAGGTTGAAACTTTATAGGATGAGATAAAACAATATGGATTCCAATAAAGGTTTTTGAAATGTCTAAAATTCTTAGAGAAAAGAGAATAATAAATAATGTGATTTTATGAGGTTGTAAAACATAGTTTAAAAAAATAGGTGCAGGATGTGGAAATATGGAAAAAGAGGGTGTTATATCTTTGAGAGAACTATCGAGGCAGGTTGTTTGTCCACAAGGAAGTAAATTGCTACACATTGGAGTAGGTTAGGTAGAAGTGCACAAAGTAGTGATCCAAAAACCCAAAATGAGAACCTTTAGGGTTGGAGGGAGGTGAGAAATAACTAACAAATAATGAAAATGGATGATTTTATGGTTACAAAATTATGGTTGCAACTCACTTAGGTATAGAAATATGTTGGCATACAATAGAGAGAGTGTGGGAGAGCCAAGAGAGTTGTTGGGGAAGATGCTACACTATAGCTACCATGTAAAATAAAGTGAAAAATTCTTGGCATGCAAGTGCTACTTAGCATAGAAGATACATTTTATTATGATTTTATTGTATATGCAAAGATGATAGTCTAACAATGGAAAGAAAGCAATGAAGAAGGATGTTGTGGAAGATACCATCTAGAGATGCTTAGTTAAATACTTAGCAATACATTGCTAACTAATTAGGTATTTTAAATTAGAATGTGATTAAATATGTTGAATTTACCTAGATTCAAGCCTTGGTATGCTCTGATACCATGTTGAATCTCTCTAACAACCCTTGGTATGTCCTAATACCATGTTGATATTAATCCTCTACTCAACATCCAAAAAATAGCTTAAATAAAATCTCTTTATCTACTAAAAGCATAGCTAAGTAATCAACTAAACATGTAGTGGAAGCATAAGCTAGGAAACAAAAATATCACACACAAGAAACCAATATTTTGGGTAACCTGCCCTTGGAAAAACCCCGAAGAGAAAAACAGTTCCAATATGATTTTATTAAGGTCACATCAGGGCTCCTGTAACACGGAAAATGATCCACTAAGAGAAATATACACTTCAGGCAAACCTGGAAGTTCCTGTGCTACTGTATGACCTTGTACCAACATGTTTCCCAAGGTGTACATGATTGTCCTTCAACAAACTCGCGTGCATACGTGACTGCCTCCACTGAGACCCGTGTACATGTATGGAAAATGCATATGGAAAATTCCGTATGACATTGCACTTCACTATGGCTTCTATCCTATGAAACCCACCCGTGGTTTCCTTTGCTCTCTCTTCTCCTTTACTTGTATGACCTCTAGATGGAATTCATTCTCCACCTATCCAAGATATTGAATCATGATCCTTTGTGATCCCAACCCTCTCTACATAAATACTTGAATGAACTCTCTTCACCCAACCAATGAGATCTATAAATCCCTTCATTAGGGCTTCAAAGTTAAATGGTAAATTTGTAATCTAAATAACTTTTATTTTCCTGAACATGACATATAATTTATATTTTTGTTTTTATTACAACAAATCTATCTAATTTATGATGAATTTCTATCAAATTAATCAGTTAAATATCAAATTCTCAATTTATAAATTCCAAATTAGTCACAAAATAGATTACGCAACATATTACACAATTTCAATACATGGATACATATCATAACTTTCATTTAGAAAAAAATTAATACTGGAAAAATACCTCTTGAAGAAGAAGTGTGTCCCTTTCTTTCTTTTTGTTTCTAACTGCTTGAAAACTAAATGAAAACTGCTTGAAACTGCCTGAAAATTGAATCTTTTCTTCCCAGCTAGCTAGGAACAGAGCCTCTCCGACTCCCTAGCTCCATGAATCCTTGTTGTTTCTTACCTCTTCCCCCCCCACCCCAAGCCCAAAACTCCCAGTAACAGGTGCCCCCTGTGATAGTCCTCCAACAATATCCTCAATAAAAACTAGTATTACAATCCTCCAACAAGCTCCTCCCCAACAAAACTAGTAATACAATCCTTTGGTATGAAAAATAATGCTCCAAAAAAACAAAAGTCCCTTCCTGAGTGTTCCCCCCCCCTCTTATCCTACTTTCCCCCCTTCCTTATTCACTACCTTCTCCCTTCATTAAGTCTCACCCACCTTATCCCTCCATTAAGTGTCAACCACCTTATCCCCTTTTTATTGATGGGTCATCTACCCATACACTAAGTCTCAAAATGAAAATTATTAATTTATTAAACCAATATTCCTCAATCAAATATTTAATCATGATTATGAATTGATTAATTAATTAAACTAATAGACATTAAACAAATATTTAATCACGACAATTAATTAATTAATTAATTAAACTAATATACATTAAACAATTATTTAAATCATGACAATTGATTAATTACTTAGGGTTGTTACGTACACCCACCCTTCAGGAAAATTCATCCCGAAGTTAAAGTATTTTATGATACAAGGGAAAAGACACATGGTTCACAAATTCATATCTAATAACCAACATTATCAGTAAGTAAGCCAAGAAAACTCATACATACTAGTGTACATGTACAAGAAATGCATGTGTAGCTAGTACATACAAGTCTCATGCATGTACTAATAACAATAACTATCACCTCTATAGTAATTTATGTATGCATCCAATCTAATCAACAAGACTATTCATTTTATAAAAGATAATAAACCAATCAAATGTTTGCGAAATCCCTTAATTACAATAATCTATCTCAACAATGTTTGTTTGGACAATTGTAGTTTAGTTAAATAATTATGAATATACATATATACACATTTTCTTTTTAGAAGGGAAAAACAATAATTTCCACCATAAGGAAAATCTCCTTACACTCTCAACTATTTCTATTCATCCTTCCTCCCTAACTTACTTCCATCTTACATTCCTATTCTTCCTCTGCTGGACTATCTTGGAGCGTCAACTATATTGACCTAACTCCAAATAGAACCTGTAAGCGGAAGTGTCACTATCTTGACCAAGCTTCCCCAGCAGACAACTGACAGTTATCATCACACGTCTAGGGAAGCATGAGCTAACACCGTCCTCCCATGACTCCAGGTTTCAGAGGATACACGGTGGGAAATGCCTCCACCCCTCTTAAAAGGACTAGGTTCCACACCCTACAATGGAATATACAGTGGCACCGTGTTGCTGGGAATTTTGTCACCGTTTATTCAGTTTTAGGCAGTCTCACCACTTGAAATCCTGCACTGGTCCACATATCATAGCTATGCATTCAAGCCAATATAATTTCACATACAAAGATTCATACCATATTGTTTCTCGGTCGATGGTCATGACATCCACTTTCATTACCATTATCCCTTGGCTATTTCATAGCCCATTGACATGCAGATTAGTCTATAACACAAAATCATACATATCTATGCACTATCATAATGTAAATGCATCTGACCATAATCTCAATTTGGTATCCATGTACCAACAACTTTAATGTCAAAATTTCCAAGTTAGAAATAGATCTCATAATATCCCCATAATTCAATTAACATTACCCGTTCATAAGATGTTCATTTACGTAATAGATTGCATAATATCCACCATCATTCACATAATGTTAAACATTCATAGATTTCAGATTCACATAATAGATTGCATGATATCTATTATCATTTAAGTGGCATTTAAACATTTATATAATTTGCATTCACATAGTAGGTCGCATCATATCTATAATCATTCAAATAACATTTAAACATTCATAGAATTTACATTCACATAGTAGGTCGCATCATATCCATATTGGACCATAACTTGGTCTACCAGACAGTTTCTGAGCTATTGGAATCTACAGTCCAATATGCATAACAGTTCTACCGTGAGGGTTTCCACGTCCGATACCTACAATTCCTTCCAATTTAGTTTATGTGATTCATCAACAACATAATGACGTAGAACAGATACATGAAAAACATTATGAGTTTTATGCAAGTGGGGTGGTAGTACGAGACGATAGGCAACGGGTCCAATTTTCTCTTGGATTTTGAATGGTCCTATAAATCGAGGTGACAACTTTTTCCCCTTCCCGAACCAAATGGTACTCTTATTAGGCCTGATACGAATGAAAACCTGATCTCCCACTTTATAACTTTGATCATTCCTGTGTGCATCCGCATAACTTTTCTGTCTATCCTTTGCTTCCTTTAGTCTCTTCCTAATCTGAATCACCTGTTCCTCCATCTCTTGAATCAACTTTGGTCCAACTGTTACTCAGTCTTCTAATCTTTCCCAACTCAATGGTGTTCTGCATGGCCTTCCATACAGAGCTTCGTAGGGTGGCATTCCGATGGAGCTATGAAAACTGTTATTGTAGGCGAACTCCACCAAAGGTAGGTACTTCTCCCAATGGGTTTGATTATCCATGACATACATCCTAAGCATGTATTCCATGAATTGATTTACTCTCTCAGTTTTCCCATCTGTTTCAGGATGATAAGTTGTGCTTAAGTTCAACTGAGTCCCCAATGTTGACTGCAAACTTGTCGAAAATCTAGAAGTGAATTTGGAGTCCCTATCTGAAATGATCTTCTTAGGTATCCCGTGAAAATGGACTACCTCACTTACAAACACACATGCCACATAAATGACATCATAAGTGTATCTAACTGGAATAAAATGAGCACTCTTGGTCAACTTATCAACTATCACAAGGATGGCATTGTGTCTATGAGATGCGAGTGGAAACCCCACAACAAAATCCATAGAAATGACTTCCCACTTGGTCATAGAAACATCATGTGGTTGTAGGAGACCTATCAGGTGATGGTGGTCATCTTTCACTTGTTGACACTTTAGGCACTTAGCGACGAAATGGACTACATCATGCTTCATGCCTACCTAGAAGGAGAGCTTCCTCATGTCTACGTACATTTTCTTCACACCTGGATGCGCACAATAAAGTTATCTATGGGCTTCCTTCAGTATGATGCTTTGAATATCCCCACTTTCGAGGATGTACATCCTTCCTCGATATCTTAATAGTCCATCTGCTTCCAGGCTATATCCATTAGACTTTGGATATAACTTTCTTCCACTCTTGAGGTTTGAAGTAACCTTTAAATACCAACTGTCTCCAAGGAGTTGCGTCAACACACGTTCCCTCAAATTGACTTTTAAGGGTACCAATGAGAAGACATGTGGTCTCCTGCTCAAGGTATTCGCGGCCACATTTTATTTTCCCTTGATGTAAGAAATACCAAAATTGTACTCACTCATAAATTGACTCCATCGCCTTTGCCTGGCATTCAGATCCCTTTGAGTGAAGAGATGTTTTAAACTTTGATGGTCCATTTTGAGCTCAAAGTTTCTCCCTACTAGATAGTGCTTCCAAAGTTTCAGAGCTAGCATTACAACTACCAACTCTAAATCATGAGTAGCGTAAATATCCTTGTGTTTCTTCAACTTCCTTGACACATAAGCTATCACTCCTCCATACTGAATTAACACAGCCCCCAACCCTTGCTTCGAGGCATCTGTGTAGATTGTGAAGTCCTTTTCCATATCTGACACTCGTAGAATTGGCGCACTAGTTAGTAACCTCTTAATCTTGATGAATGCACTATCACATTCTTTTTTCCATTCATACTTGACCCCCTTGCGCTACAAAGTGGTGATGGGTTTTGCTATTTTAAAGAACCCTTCCACAAATCTCCGATAATAACCTACTAGCCCCATGAAGCTTCTTACCTCATGAGAATTTCTCGACACTGGCCATTCCATAATGGCCTTTACCTTTTCTGGGTCCATAGAGATTCCTTCACCAGAAATGATATGACCTAAATAGTGAATTTCTTTTTGGAAGAAGGAACACTTCGACAACTTCCCATACAATTTTTTCTCTCTAAGGTAGGACAACACTACTCATAAGTGTTCCTCATGTTCTCTTTCGTTCTTAGAATAGATGAGGATATCATCTAGAAAGACTTCTACAAATCAATCTAAGTATTTCCATAATACACCATTCATGAGGCTCATGAATACTGCTGGCACATTGGTCAACCCGAAAGGTTCGAAAGGTAGTTTTAGGAATATCGCCTTCCTTAATCCTTAAATGGTGATACCCTAATCGCAAATCAATTTTTGATAATATCGTTGCTCCTTTCATCTGATCAAAGATATTAACTATTGGTGACATTGGGTACCTATTTTTCACTATAGCACGGTTCAAGTCCCTATAATCTATACATAGTCATAAGGAACCATCCTTCTTCTTCACAAATATTACTGGTGCACCCCAAGGTGAGACACTGGGTCTTATTAGTCCTAAGTCGAGTAGATATTTCAATTGCATCTGCAAATCACAAAGTTCTGGCGCTGTCATCCTATACGAAGTCTTGGAAATTGGTTCTGCACCAGGTTTTATCTCAATAGTAAAATCAAGCTCCCTCTCAGGAGGTAATCCTGGCAACTCATTCGAAAAAACATCCTTAAATTCTAACAACACAGGGTATTGATCCAAGCAGGGTCCTTTCATTTCATTCACTTCTTCCACTACATATATTTGACACCCTTGCCTCATGCACCTCTTAACCTTCATAGTTGAGATAAAGTGTAGAGACACCTTTCTTCGTACACCGTGGATCTCTACTGGCCTTCCTTCATCGTCAACACAAAGCACCCCTTTTGTGAAATAATCTACCATAGCTCATGGGCTTCTAACCAATCCATTCCAATAATTAGGTCATACGTCTCGAGAGCAGTGACATATACTTTCAACCTGGTAGTACACACTCCTAGGTCTACTAGACAATTATCAACGCTAGGTCCTACCGCTTGTTTTCCCCCCGAAGCCATCTCGATTTGTTTAAAGTCATCGTGCTCATAGGCTGCCAACCCACTCTTTTCTAATGCAGATGGTGAAATGAAACTATCTGTAGCACTAGAATCAAATAAAATTTTAACATTGATATCATTTCGCATACCTAACAACTCCATCACCGTGGATTGATGTTCCGCATGGCGATTATTAACTACTACATAAATCTGGTGGCTTGCCACTTGCTCTTCCCATCGAGGCCTTTCCTTCTCTATGCACAAATCCTGCTTGCAACTCTGGGCAGTCACGATGTTAATGGGGTCCTCCACATCCCCAACATGTAACATGGTATTTAACCTGCACACTACTCTGTGACTGTCTCTAAAATGAGTTCCTTCCCTTGGAACCCCTAACCCTACTAGCTTCTCCCTGAGATGGTCGTGGACATGCCTGTGTCATTGATGATGAGCGAGATGTTGCACTTCCTGGCATTGAAATACCTGTAGAAATTGTCCTTGGTGTGACTCTATTACCATAAGGAGGTGGTCTAGAGCTCCCTCCCCTAGAGAAGGTCCTAAGGGCCTTCCCCACAAATCCAGGATGATGTGGAAAGGTCGATCACATACCTCCATTTAAGCTGATGTGTTCCTCAACATAATGTGCATGCTTCTGTTACTGAAGACGGTTTCCAAATCCGTACCATGGCCCTTATCTTAGGGTTTAACCCATAGACAAAGCATTCTTCCTATCGTTGATCATTATCCATGTACGAAACATATTTTACCAATTCCATGAACCTAATCTCGTACTCTTCCACGGTCTTGTTTCCCTGTACCAGAGCATGAAATTATCCCACCTGTTGTTCCTCATAGTAAGCTGGTAGATATTTCCTTCTAAACCTTTCCTCAAAAAGTTCCTAAGAGACAGTGTCTAGGGTAAGGTGCAACTACCTCTCCAGGTTGCCCCACCAATTCAAGTCACTGTCCCTCAACTAAAAAATCACTATCTTCGCCTTTGATGTGGAAGCATAGTCTCTTAAGGTGAAACATCATGTCATTCCTTCCAACCATGCCTCTCTACGTTCACTGGCACGACCCCCGATGAACTCTAGAAGTTTGATCTTCTGCAGTTCTCTAGTGATGTCCTCGGGTGGAGGCCCTCCCCCTGAATCCCTCGACAGTTGAGGATTACCCATTCTAGATGGTGAGGGATCCACTTCGATACCTGCTGGCTAACTATCCTTTAAAGTCTCATTTATGGCCTCCAAGGAGCGCATAATGAGAGCTAATTCAGGCGATGGTGGTGGCAGGGTTGGTGGTCCCTGTGACGATGCCCCTCTGCCTCGATTTCCTCAAGTCCTAACCATACTGTATAATTGAATCTGCATCCACCAAAATTTTGTCAGGGAGAGTCTAGGGCAATTCATGTTTGCGCAACTTAAACTCGAAAACAGGGTTAGGCATAAGTTTTGTTTACTTGTCTGTAAATAGTCGTTACTCTCTTTAGGGGAAGTGGCTAGGTCAGGGTTAAATCATCTAAGCTCGATGTCTTCGCCTAAGAAAACTACTGACTCCCTCACCTGGTAGCTACGATAGCACTGTACCACACTCGCCAATTCCTCTAACTTACCTTCCTAGTGCGTATGAAGCCCCCTCCCTCTTTTCCTGGTCTAAGTCCTTAAACTTTTCATTTAAACTAATTAATGTAATTTTTTTTTTATCCTTATATATCATTAGCATTAATTACTCACTTAATTGATTATTCATTCTAATTTATTAGTCACTTTAATTAGTTTTTAAATTTAAACATGAATTTAAGCATAAATTTAAGTATAATTTAAACATAATTTTGAATATAAATAAATTTTAAAACATTATTAATTAACTAATGTTTTAAAGAATTATTAACATTATTATGTTTTTAAAATTTAACTATTAATTAAAACACAAAACATAACTATTAATTAATAGTTAAATTTTAAAACATAAATTTAAAACATAACTATTAATTAAAACATTAAACATTAAAATTTAACCCTAAAATAATAATAATAATAATAAATAAATAAAAGCAAATAAAAGAATTTTAACGTGGGGCAGTAGGTCCTTGCATGAGGCCCACGTGCCTTTCTCCCCCCATTCTCATTCCCCAAAACCCCCAAACCCTACATGCCTCTCTATCCCCAAACCCTACACTCATCCTTCCATTCTGCAAAGGCGGTCGGGCCTCTCTCACTCTGCAACTGCGGTGGGGTTACGGTAATGGCTTGCAGCTCCTCTTTCATTCTCACTTTTTTTTCATTTTCTCAGCAAAGGGAAGGCATATTGGCTGTGTGGGCTTGGTCGTGTAGTCCTTTGGCTGTGTGGGCTTGGGTTTTGAACACACTAAGCATGGAATGGTAGGCTAGGCACATGGCGCTTGGTCTTGGCTTGACATTATGTGGTTTAACTCCCTCCTGTGGGCAGCTGTGCAACTACGTTGTCATGGGCTCCTCCCTCGATGCTTTATGGCTAGTGCCCTTCGTGGGATTTATGGCTGGCGCCCTTGGCGAAATAGTTAAGTTGTAGCTGATATATATATATATATCAGGACAGGGTTCTAATCCTGTCGACTGCTAGATACCCATGGCTTTTCCTCATAGTTTCTCCCTTGTCCATGGTTTGGCACTTTATGGAATGAGGTTTGTTGACTAGCCTGCAGATTTCAGAATTAAGTGAGGCAAGGCATCACGGACTTGACGTTAGCACTAAGATGAGATATGGAATGGTATCAGGATTGTCAGGTCCACTGGAATTTAGCCACCCTTACTTTTGTGGCCATTTATATTTGTTGGATGGTAGGCATCCAATTCTCCATTTTAAATCTTTTGACCGCTTCTATTTTCTTTTATTGTTTCTTTTTCTAATGTAGTCCAGAGAAAATATTCATGTTGCATTCAGTGTAGTGAATGTAATATTCGTAATCTTAAGGAAACCCATTCATAAGTTTATGATGCTGAATGATCTTAACAGGGTGCAGTTTCGAATCCCTCCACTTACAGAGGAGATGAATTCTGACTTCCATGGGAAGGTTGACCGTTCTTTTTTTCTTTGAATCATCATTGCCTCCGTTTTGCGCATTATTTACAGTGGACTCAGCTTTAAATTTAGTCCTTATTGAATCCTTGTCTTCATATGTGATCTCTTCGCTGCAAGTGGAGTCGTCCAAGGATCCCATTGCCAACAGATTTCAATGCTTCCCTGCATGAAACCCTAAAGCTCATTAGGGTTTATGTCCACTGTGTAGAGGTCGAATTTCTGTCAAAGTGCTTCAGAGGATAGTATCGTTGAAACTTGAGAGTGCACAGATAAATGAAAACGTTGGAACTGATGAGTTGCATCAACAATCTAATCTAAATCCCATTTAGGCACGCATGTGCTTTTTATATATATATTTTTTGTTTTGCTGGAATAAAACGTGATACTCCCAATGATTATAATTAACTTTTGTTTCAGCCTTGTCTGAAATCTAATGAATGAAACCATTATTTATGAGGGAGCTTTGTTATCTTTCTTTTGTGCATAATAACAGATATATATAATATATATATTATTTTATATTTATGTCTATATCTGTGTTAAAAAATTTCAGTATGTATATTTTTATTTATATTTATACCTGTGTAAAAAAAAATTGTGTGTTTGGCTTGTGGGTTAGGTGGAGCTAGAGATTGGCCCAAATTTATAATTTTTCCATAAATAGATTATTTATGCATCTAGTTATTTATGTTTATATAACCTTTTTCAAGGATTTTACTTGTACATGCCAACAATTTTAAAGTTTTAGAGGGTTTCAGGCAGGTTTTCAGGGTTGTTTGCATGACACAAAACATAGCTTTCTGTCAAGAGTCAAGAGGATGGGTGGGTAGGTAGGACCTTGGCTCCAGATTTTAAACTAGAGCTCTGATACCATGTGTAAAGCCCTTCATTAGGGCTTCAAAGTTAAATGGTAAATTTGTAATCTAAATAACTTTTCTTTTCCTGAACATGACATATAATTTCTATTTATGTTTTCATTACAACAAATCTATCTAATTTATGATGAAGTTCTAGAAAATTAATCAGTTAAATATCAAATTCTCAATTTATACAGTCCAAAATAGTCACAAAACAGATTACACAACATATTACACAATTTCAATACATAGATACATATCATAACTTTCATTCATAACAAAATTAATACTGGAAAAATACCTCTTGAAGAAGAAGTTTGTCCCTTTGTTTCATGTTGTTGCTAACTGCTTGAAAACTAAATGAAAACTGCTTGAAATTGCCTGAAAAATGAATCTTTTCCTACCAGCCATCTAGGAATAGAGCCTCTCCGGCTCCCTAGCTCTAGGAATCCTTGCGGTTTCCTGCCACCCGAGCCCAAAACTCCCAGCAACAAGTGACCCCTGTGACATTCCTCCAACAAGCTCCTCAAGAAAAACCAGTAATACAATCCTCCAGCAAGCTCCTCCCCAGCAAAACCAATAATACAGTCCTCTGGTATGAAAAATAATGCTCCCAAAAACCAAAAGTCCCTTCCCAAGTGTTTTTTCCCCACTCTTATCCTACTTTCCCCCCTTCCTTATTGATCACCTTCTCCCTTCATTAAGTCTCACCCACCTTATCCCTACATTAAGTGTCAACCACCTTATCCCTCCATTAAGTGTCAACCACCTTATCCCCTTTTTAACAATGAGTCATCTACTGATACACTAAGTCTCAAAATGAAAATTATTAATTTATTAAACCAATATTCCTTAAACAAATATTTAATCATGATTACTAATTGATTAATTAATTAAACTAATAAACATTAAACAAATATTTAATCAGGACAATTAATTAATTAATTAATTAAACTAATATACATTAAACAATTATTTAAATCATGACAATTGATTAACTACTTAGGGTTGTTACAAGATCTCTTCACTCTAGAGTAAGCAAAAGTCCTTTGCTCCTACACTCCTCACACTCGTAAAAATCTATTTTCATTCTCATCCTTGCTCTCTCAACAAAGTGACTTCCTCTAAAATTCTCTCACACAAGTCTTGGCTATGTCAACTCCCTCAACACAAGTGTCTTCGTCCTTCACTCTAGCCTTGCTTTTATAAACATGAGTTAAAATCTATTTCTAATCTCCAAACTGATCTATGGTTGAGATTAATTTTCACACCCACTTAAGATTTAGATTACATGCGTCCTGCTAAGCATGTTCCTTAAATAACTCAATTAATTAATAAATATAATTTTACTTTAATTAATTCCTTTTAGCTAAAGTAAACTGATGCAAGGATTTTTCGAGGGTCATAAATTTTGACTTGGTTATTTCTTTGGGCTGAAATTTTATAGGGAGTTGTGTCTCCAAGAGTTCACTTCCATATTGATTGGATTTATTCAATTGGACATCATTTTGACCCTTTTTCAGGGCCAAATTCCTTCATATAAGGCCTCAAATTGGGGTTTTAGTGTTTTTACGAGAATTTTTATTTTTTCAAATTTCAGTTATCTCTTAGTTTATGAGCTTAATCAGAAAAGCGATTTGAAAAATAATGTCACACTAGTTATCTCTTAGTTAGTGGTTAGTTTTAGATTCATGCGAGAATTTTGTAAATTTAGTTGTTTTTCTAAAAAATAGGTGTTTTTCTAAAATTAGTTGTTTTCGAAAATCCCAGATAGTAGTTATAAGGGGTTGAACTTTGATTTTAATAGTTAGGATGGAGAAGGAATAAAAGAGAGTTCTTTTTCCATTCTCGTGTGTTTCCATGGTTTATTTGATCTTGTGAATGAATCTCAAGCTTTGGCTACATCCTTTGGTATCAGAGCGGGAAGATGGCTGGGAGAGGAAGAGGAAGAGCAGGTCTTGCTCATATGTGTAGAGATATGTAAAACCTCCAAAGGTAAGTAGAAGATATTACAAGCATGCTAGATAGTGAGATAATAATACAAAGAGAAGTGTATGATGAGGAGACAGACCAAGGAAATGTAGATCAACATATAGAACATCAGGAAGAACATGAAGAACATGAAGAAGAACAATTAGAGTGCGTGTCTTTTGAAAAAAGGATTCTCAGGGCTCTAGAAGGAAGAAATTATATGATTAAGATGGAAGTTTCAGAATATGCAGGGAATCTTAAACCATAGGAGTTAATAGATTGGATGAATGCCATGGATAATTTTTTTGAATGGCAGCCTATGCCAGAGGAAAAGAAGGTGAAATTTGCATGCAAGAAGCTGAAGTTTCATGCCATGATCTCGTGCAGGATGATAGTGTAATAAAAGGAAAAGACAAAATTAATACCTGGAGCAAGATGGAAAAAAAATTGCGAGAATTTGTTTTCCTCTAGACTATGCCCAAACCCTTTTTCGTAGATTTCAGAACTTGAAGTATTACCTGTCCATTGTGGAGGAACTCACAAATGAGTTTTATTAGTTGTCCATTTGCTTGGAGCACCAGGAAACTGATGAGAAATTGGTCGCAAGTTATGTGAATTGTTTAAAACTTTCTATTCAAAAAGAACTAAGCATGCATAGAGTTCACAACGTGCAAGAGGCATATCAATTAGCCTTAAAGGCTGACGAAAAGCTAAACCAAAAATTTTCTCAAAGGAATAGAGGAGCAAGTAGGGGTACATCATTTGCCTCACGGGGTGGTTTTAACTATGGAAGAGGTGAATCATCCCAAGGAGCTGATAATGAAGAAGATACTTGAAAACATAACAAGAATCATCCACGAGGAATAGGATTTCAGAGGGGTAGAGGTTACGGTGGTGGAAGAGGAGGACCGTATGTGTGTTTCAGGTGTGGTGTAGAGGGTCATCGAGCATTTGAATTCCCAAGTTATAACATGCAAGAGTAAAAGAAAGGACAATAACCTATTTTGAATTTGGTCCAAGCTGAGAATGAAGAAGGAGTTGAATCTAAAGTCCCACCTGATATGGGGGAGACTCTCATGATATAGAGGTCAATGGTGATTCCCGAAAAAAAACAAAGGCAAGGTAGCATCAATGAAGATTCTTTGCTTCGAACAAATATTTTTCGAACTAGATGCAGTTATGGGGGAAAGTTATATCAAGTTATTGTTGATAGTGGTATCTGTGAGAATATGGTTTCCAAAGAAATGGTATATAAGTTGATATTACGCTGTGAAACACATCCCCATCTTTACCACATCTCATGGTTTAAAAAGAGGAATGAAGTCACCATTAATAAAATATGTTTGATCAATTTTTCCGTTGGTAAGTCTTATAAAAATGAAGTATGGTGTGATGTCATTATGATGGATGCATGCCATCTGTTATTGGGGAGGGCTTGGAAATATGAAATAAAATTCATTCATGATGGAGGGAAGAATACCTACACCTTTTGGAAGGATGGATCGAAAGTCGTCTTATTGCTCCTTAAGGATGATGGAAAAACTGAGAATATGTTGTCAGAAAGAGAGTTTGTTAAGGAAACAAAGGAAACAATATTTTTCTATGTATTAACTATGAAAAATGGAGTCATGGAAGACATACCAATTCCTAATGAAGTGGCCAAGTTACTAGAAGAATGTGTTGATGTTATCCTTAATGAACTACCTAATGGTCTTCCACCAAAGAGGGATATTCAACATCAAATTGATCTGATCCTTCGATCATCTTTACCTAATCAGGTAGCCTATAGGATGAGTCCTACACAACATGCAGAGCTAAACCGACAAGTGAAAAAACTCATAAAGAAAGTTTTGGTAAGAGAAAGTATGAGTCCATGTGTTGTACCAGCATTGTTGACTCCAAAAAAGGATAGTACATGGAGGATGTGCACAGATAGCAAAACAATCAATAAAATTACCATCAAATATAGGTTTCGTATATCACTATTAGATGACATGATGGATGTGTTAGCCAGAGATACATATTTTAGCAAGATTGATTTGTGAAGTGGATACCACCAAATCCAAATTCGCAAAGGGGATGAATGGAAAACCTCCTTCAAGACCAGGGATGGAATATATGAATGGATGGTGATGCAATTCGGGATATCCAATTCTCCTAGTAATTTCATGTAGATGATGAATACTATGCTTCGAACTTATATTGGTAAGTTTGTTGTTGTCTATTTTGATGACATCCTATTTTTCAGTAACAAAAAAGAAGATCACTTGCAACATTGAAAAATTATATTGGATGCATTGAGAAAACATCAACTTTATGCAAACTTGAAGAAATGTAGTTTCCTATAAGAAAGTTTGGTGTTCCTTGGTTTTTTCATCTTGACAGAGGGAGTCAAGATGGATTCATAGAAGGTAAGAGAAATTTTGTAGTGGCCTAATCCCAGGAGCATCACAGAGGTAAAAAGTTTTCATGGGCTAACCACCTTTTAAAAAAAAAATATTCAAAATTTTAGTAGTATTGTAGCACCCATAACAGATTGCACCATAGGTAAGACATTCATGTGGACCAAGGAAGCTGAGGAAATTTTTAAGTTTCTGAGGAAGAAGGTAACTGAGGCACCCATATTAGCCTTACCGAATTTTGATAAAATGTTTGAGGTAGATTGTGATGCTTCACATGTAGGCATTGGAATTGTACATAGCCAAGTAGGTAGAGCAATTGAATTCTTTAGTTAAAAATTGAATGATCTAAAAATGAAGAAGACTTGTATTCTTGAAAATATTTGCAAGTTAAATTTTATGTGTTAAAAGCAAATGGATCAACTTTGCAAACACATCTTTAATAGGATTTACTCATTCAAGATGCATATAAACAACAGCATAATCAATGAACAAAAAAACACATAACACAACAAATGATAAAGGAGTTCACCCCTCTTTTGGGCTACATCTCTTGGTCCAGCTTCCAATGGATCATTTGTATTATTTTCTCAAAGTGATAAAAAATGTGCTTTACAATGCTCAAAATGACCAATAGACTGCTCCAATGGCTTCAAAACGTCCAAAAACCCCTAGCTGGGCTTTTTTGGCACCTCGTTTGGCCAAAAAATGAAGAATATAGGCCTCCTGCCATTCTCTTCCTTCAAGCTTGTTGTCTCTGCATCTACAAAATGCACCTCCTCTGGCTCAACCTAGCCCACACGCAATTTAAAGCGTAAAAACTTGGAATCGTGTGCAACCGCACAACCGATCCAAACTGTCAAACCGTTATGCGCTGGCCCTAACTACCAAGGCCCGTGGGCACATGGTAGTCATATGACCACACGCCAACACAACAGGGCTCAATGTTTAAACAACCGTTGGAACCGTATGTCAAACCCGTGCGCATGTATAGTGGTCACATGGTATGCCAAACTGCACACATATAACAAACGGTTATAATATATGGTTACGGTGGAACCACTGTAGCGCTGGTTGCATACAATATAACACATGACCATGGGCCGAGGCTTAGCCCCGACCCAGTACACACCCAAACATACATTACAACAATGTTAAATATATTGTTTTTCATATATATAACAAGGAACATGCATGGGCGCGCTAGTTGGGTGGCCTTTCCCAAAGCTTTACCCTACCCCCAGAGGTCACGGGGTCGACTCTTGCTGAGTGCAAAAGTTTTAACCAACAAGCAAGTGACACGTGGTGGCCTTCGATTGGGCCACGTGTCACATTCCCACTCACTGCCAATAAAACATGTCATATGCCAACTGCCCAATAAATGTCTACCACATCAGCGTACGATCTTCCACGTCATCTGTACAGTCTGCCACGACATCATCCGTAAAGACTATACGGACTATACAGTCAGCATCCCTTTTTTGCCTGTTTGCCATTTTGAATAGAACATGATATCTCTCTCTCCCGATGTCCATTTGAACCCAAATGAGTTGCGTTAGGTTTGCAATGATGAGGCCTACGTTATCGTCTAATTTGAAGCGATTCTGAGCACTTTGAATTTTTGAGCAAAATTTGATCCCTTGATCACACCTCTCCATTGGAAAGCTTTTGGACCTCCAAAAGACTATATTCAGTCTATGTGAAGATGAGGGTATAGTTCCCTCACCCTTCCAACCTCAATCCATTTGGCTTTTCTTGGATCTGTACCTTTAAGACCAACTCGAAGATACTCCACATTTCCTCGTCTTGAAGTTTGCATTCTCCTGTCAAGAATGGTGTCTTCATGCAGTTCTGTAAGATATTCTGGGGAAAAATCATCTATAGAAGGAATCTAAACATGCTATCCAAGATCATCAGTCAACGGAGGCTCATACAATTTCAAATTCTCAACATTAACAACTGCATACATTTGCATATAAGGAGGCAAATCTAAACGAAAGGCATTGTTACCAATCTTGTCGATAATCTTGAAAGGACCATATCGAATCGGTTTCAATTTTTTACCTTCTCCTTTAAGTCTTTCCTTACTGATGTAAAGCCAAACTTCATCTCCAACTTGGAAACTGTGATCAACATGATGCTTGTCATGTCTCGTCTTGTACTTGGCTTGACTCTTTTCCAACTGCTCTTGCACCACTTGATGTATCGACTGAATTTGTTCAATGAACTTTTTTGCCCTATCAATGTCATATTGACCATTGATAAAAAATTCCTTCCCAAAGATAAAATCTAATGGAGATTTGGGCAAATAGCCAAAACATGCTTCAAATGGTGACGTTTGAGTCGACGAGTGCTTAGCACGATTGTACGCATGCTGAATGTAGTGTAAATGCTCATCCCAAAGTTTAGGATGCTTACTACAATAAGCACGAAGAAGATGTACCACTGTTCGATTTACCACTTCTATTTGACCATCTGTTTGTGGATGAAAAGATGTGCTCTTTTTAAGTTTGGTGTCCATGAGTGCCCATAAACTCGTCCAAAAACTTCCAACAAATTGAGAATCTCGATCAAAAATAATG
>JASDQU010370701.1:11423-45119 GCA_032191745.1 Picea mariana | reverse complement strand
ATATATATATATATATATATATATATATATATATATATATATATATATATATATATATATATATATATATATATATAACTCTATCTGTGTTTGTAGTTTCATCAAGAATGGATTTGTGTAGCCTATAAAAAAATAATGTTAAAAATAGAGATATTGAGAGGTATTCAAAAAAATGGAGGTTTCAATGTATTTGCATACCAAACCACTAGGTTTTTCATCCTGAACCTAAATCTGAGGCAACCAAGTGAACAAACATGTACACTTGAGTTGTCATTCCCGTCCCCCAAAAAATTGAAATGGAAGGAATGTGCATGCCCTCTAAGAATGCACACACACTCTAAGAAAGTGAACACGTTCTTGGAACACGGGCACACTCTTATGCCTAAGTTTCTCTCTCTCTCTATCTCTCTCTCTCATTTCTTACCTCTTTCCCTCTCTCCCCTTATCTCTCTTTAAATCCCTCTCTCCTCCCATCCCTCTCTCTCACTTTCTCCCTCTCTCTTTATCTCCCTCCCTCTCTCTTTCTCAGTTGATCTCTCCCCCCCTTTGATCTTCTCTCCATATCTCCTTGTTTCCCTTTGTCTCTCTCCCCTACTCCCCCTCTCTCTCTCTGCCATACATCTACCCCTCACTCTATATCCCACTCCCTCTCTTTTGATCACTTCCCCTCTCTCTCTCTCTCTCCCACCTCTCTCCATCTACACCTTCTCTCTCTCTCTCTCCGACATCTACCCATCACTCTGCATCCTTCTCCCCCTCTTTCGATCACTCCTCTCTATCTCTCTACCCCTATATCCTTCCCTCCATTTCTACCCTTCTCTCTCTCCCATCACTTTGTCTTTGTCTCTGTCTCTTTCTCTCTCCCCCGTTTTCCCCTCTCTCTCTCTCCCCCCATTTTCCCCTTCCCCCCCCCTTTTCCTCTATCTATCTCTCTCCCCCACACCCTCTCTTTCCCCCTCCCTCCAAATAAACTCAACCTCATGCTCCACAAAACTCAACCTTCATATACCTAACTCCAAAATCAGATACCCCTCAATCCTTTAAGGATTTTCGTCCCATCTCTATATGCAATGTAATATACAAAATGATAGCAAATATTGTTGCCAAAATATTAAATCCCATCCCGTCATCCTCAATTTCTAGGGAACAATTTGGATTTTTGGAAGGCATGAAGATTCATGAGGCTATAGGGGTGGCTCAGGAAGGGCTCCAAAGCATGAAGACAAGAAATCTAAAAGGAACAGTTGTCAAGATTGATCTATCTAAAGCATATGACAGAGTAAAATGGATTTTTATTTGACTCCTCCTTACTCACTTGGGGTGTGAAGTTCCTTTTATCAATTAGGTTATGGGTTGTATATCATCCACCTCCTTTGTTGTTCTCATTAATGGTTCATCCTATCCTTCTTTCCATGTTGAAAGAGGCCTCAGACAAGGATTTCCTTTATCCCCCTTGCTCTTCCTAATGGTGGAAGAAGGCCTTAGTCATGCCCTGACTGATGCAAAATCATGTGGGATATTTCATGGTAGTCCTATCTCTCATACATTTCTCTTAAATCATTTGTTACTCATGGATGATGTAATAATTTTCTATGATGGTCATAGGGGTGATGTTGAAACTCTCTCAAATCTCCTGACACTTTTCAATAGTGCCACGGGTATGCAAATTAATGTAATAAAATCCACTCTTTCAGTCTATAATATGAGTGCAGAATAAATCCTTTTTTATAAATATACTCTCTCCTTTGAGGTCAATGATTTCGACTAGGGACTCAAATACCCAGGATTTCAATTAAAGATAAATTGTTACTTAAAATCAGATTGGTCGTGGCTCATCGCCAAACTAAAAAAAAAAAGACTGAAGGTATGGAGTTATAGATGGATCTCTCGAACTGGCGGGTTAGTTATGGTAAAATATGTGTTGGAGGCCATCCTGGTTTACTAGATTTCATTAGCTTGGATTGCCAAAGGAATTCTAGAAAAATTTCACAGGATATGCTTCAAATTTCTATGGGCGGGTTCACATGACAAATTTATGTTGCCTTGGGTAAGATGGGATACCCTGGTGACCCCCAAAGATTTAGGGGGATGGAGGATGAAGAATATATTTTGCACTTCAGCCTTATCAGAACACTCACTTAAGACAAAACACCATGTTTGCCTTGAGGATACCAAGATACTAGCAAAACAGGACCATTACTACAAGAGACGCGTAAGAGAAGCTCTAGAGATAATCAAACACCCCAACAACATGAACAGAGATGGTGGCCTGGAGGTAAGTATATTTTGGCACCCATTAATCAACCAACTTAAGGAACCTCATATATCGAATTAGGTTTGACACCGCCTCTCTTCTCTAATCATAGAAACCTATTATCACTAATTAAGCTTCATACACCCTAATTGACTCCCTATTTACTAATAATAACATTATCAACTTACATTAACCTTAACAAATACTTTTTCTTAAAAATTTAAAAAACCTTAGCTTACACAACTTTTAAATTTACACTACTATATCCTTAGTAACCCTAGTTTTTAGTACATTCACTTAAAACCTAATTCTTGAATAAAACTTAATACCTAGACCTATTTATTTATTTATATATATAAATCCTAATTATTAAAACAAACTAACACTTAGACCTAACCTATTTATCAAACATTATCAAATTGATTTACAAAAAACATAACTAATACACAATCTTAACACTTATTTATCCTATTAAAAACCCTATATTTACTTTAAAACTAATTAAACTTAACACCTAGACCTAATAATAATACAAGATCTTATAAAATCATAAATCAACCCTATTTAATAAACATAAATTAACCCTATTTAGTAAATTTCTTATTAACCCTAGCCTATATATAACTTTTCACTACTTTATCCTATTAAAACCCTAGTAGTCTTATTTATAATATTATCATAAACCTAGAATTATGAAATATTATCAATAACCTAATTTACTAACCCTAAAATTGAATTAAATTTTCCTCAGTTTTAGAAATAGAACGTTACAACTAGCTCACCTAATTACAAATATCGAAAATGTCCTGCATCTACTATTAATTGATGAAGATCAACAAGCTTTGTAACTGACGATTAGTCCTGATGATGAATCCCGATTCGGATTCGAAACGTCGATGAAAAAAATGACACCAACTGTGGATTATCTGGCAATTAACCTCGAAACTACTCACCACAGAAATTTGAAAACAATATTTCTCTTTTCTAAAGCTCTAGCCACAAATTCCAGCTGGAGACTAATCACTACAAATAGTCTGTGAACCAGTGTGTTCAAACAAAAATACATCTTTCCAGACTCTATATTAGATTGGATCAGAAAATCAATCAAAAATCATACCAACTACTCAATTACTTGGAAGGATACCCTAAAATCTTTTGGTGTAGTGGGATATGGGTTGCCCTGGCATATTAGGGATGGGACCAAGTTTTGTATTGGGGAAGATTCGTGGACGGGAAGTGAGGGTCACCATATTTTATCACCTAAGTTGATTTAGTTCCTAGAGGAGCAAGGTTTATTCCATCTCAATCAAGTGGTTGATCCCGCACAGACTTAAATTTGGAGCCAAGCCTCGTATGATTCCAATCGGTTGGCATTGGACGATGACCTCTCGGCCCAATGGTGGAATTATGTCCAAGATCTCAAAGAAGCCCACATTTGAATTATGGACCGTGAAGACAAAATTATATGGAATCTCTCCCCATTTGGGTATTATGCCCCAAACTTAGGATATATTCATCTAAATATCAATCACCATCTCAATGAACCACTTTGGTGGTGGAAAATCTTGTGGAAGGCTCATTTTCCATAGAAATCTAGAATCTTCATGTGGTGCTTAATAGTCAATAAAGTACCAACCTAGGATAAGATGAAGAACAAAAACTTGGAAGGACCAGGCTAGTGCTCCTCATGTCATAAAATGAGATAGTCCTTGACCTTTTCCTCCTTTTTCCTTTTGTACACCATATCTGGGAAGATTTAATTGTGTCTTTGGGATAGAACTTGATATGGGAAAGTCCTTCAATAGAAAAATCCTATAGAGAATGGTCATCGAAAAAATCAAGTAGAAGGGTAAAAACACTTTTCCTCATTGTTGCTTGGGGGGTTTGGATAGCCATAAATTCATCTATTTTCAAGGACATGACCCCTACTCCAAACATTATTGCAGCTCAGGGTCTAAGTATCCTCTCACACTTCCCTCGAGAAAAAGATGGAGGAACAATAATATTTTATCCTTTGGTGCATATTGATCACTCTATCCCCTAGGCGTACTTCGATGGGGCATCCCAAAACAACAACCAATCCTGTGGGGGAGGGGCACTTCTCTTTTTCTCAGAAAATCACTTCTTCAAACTAGAAATGGGACTTGGGAATGGAACAAACTTTGCTGAAATTATGTCTTTGAGGCTTCTTCTTATTTTTCTCAAAAAAAAGGGAGTGCACTCTATCCAAATCTTTGGGGACTCTATGTTGGCCATAAACTGGGCTAAAAAATATCAACAATGTCACAACATTCAATTTAATTCTATTCTTGAATAATTTCTTACATTATTGGATACTTTTGATTTTATTACCTTGCGTCATGTCTACGGGGACCTCAATAGGGAAGCAAATACATTATCTAAAGTTGGCTTACAAATGGCTTATGGTAAATGGTTGATCACTTAATTGAAGGAGGGAGTCCACTATGACTATTATGACAGACCTTTCAATGACAATCTCCCTCTCCCAACAGTAATCAACTAAAGGGGATACTATCTTATTTCAGAAGGAATTGGCTAGCTTTTATGGTTTTATCTTCAGACTCTTTTCTTTATGTATATTTTGTGCTATACAATTTGTGGAGTTACAATGGATCTCTTTTGGTATATGATACGAGCTTATTTTTTGTAACATTGTATAACTAGTTGTTTCTCTTAAAAGAGAAGATCACTACAAGGTTTTGTGGCTCTTGAGTACCCCTTGGTACAATCTAGACCTCTCACGTTGAAGGAAAATACATGGCAACATGTATTCTACAGAATGCAATTTTTATCTCTTTAGATGAATACAATGTATGTTTTTTTTTTCTTCTGAGGAAAAAAAAAAGAAAATCAATTCATTGACCAATCACAACACAGAAAAACAATTTTTATTTTTTTTAAAGTACAAAAATTCAACACAATAATGTTAAACATTGGAAAAAAAACAAAACTTTTTGGTCAACAGGTTAACTAATATACAGTCAAGTCCCCTTAGTAGGGACTAATAATAATAATGTGTTATATAAACTATTTTTATCTCATTTTTATCACATACATCAAATTACATATTTATAGCAATAAACAATTTTAAATTTATATATATATATATATATATATATAGGATTTCTTTTTCTATGGTTGGTTCTCTTGTTTGTTGAGCGAGTGCATATGTCCACAAGCCCTCTCCCTCTCCCCGTCCCTTTTCCCCTTCCTTTTTTGACTTCCACTCCCTTTTTCTGGTCTCCCCATTTTTTCTTCGTGCCCATTTTTCAGTTCCCCACTCCCCTTTTCCAATGACACAACTCATAGGGTAATGTGATCCGGCATTGTTTTGAAATATAAGTTAGCAACGAGCGATTGAGGGATGAATATGGATAATACTAGAGGTTGGAAGGAAGAAGATTTGTTGGACTGCACGATGGACCCTTCAATGGGAGAGGATATTTAGGTGTTTCTAGCTACCGGTCATGCAAGTCTAATATTACCCGCATATTCCTCGAGGTTTGAAAGGGTGATAGGTTTGTCTGGTGATGTTAGGTTTTCGGTAGGGGAAGGCCCTTGTTTTTCTCCAGGGCTTGTAAGGCAGTATCTTTTACAAGAAGCAGGGAGGGAAACAAATTTCCCTATTTTTTGTGTGAACTCTATGCCTTTTGAAGAAGGCTTCCCTCATTCTTACCCACTCTTGTCATGGGAAGACACTCTCCTGGCAAGCAAACTGCGGAATTTGGGGCAAGCATGGAAAAGGGATGTGTCTTTTCCTCAGCATGAAAGTAGCCATAAACCCGTGCTCTTTGAGGATTATCCTTTAGTAGAGGACCCCGCTCTCAGAATTATAGAAACATTAGTTTCTCCTTCTTGGAGTGCTTCACACCCTTTACTAGATGATGAATTTATTGACTCCCTCTTGGTTCACACTCAATCCTCTATTCATCCAGTCGTTGGAATGGTCTCAAGAAAATACCCTTAGACAGTAGAAATTCCCCTTACCACAAGGGGTCCTTCCCAACCGACCACCCAAGGAATCTCAAAAATCCCTAAAAGGAAGAAGGCCAAAATTTTGAATCCTAAGAGGAACCAGTCTAAGCTGGTTCTAGGAGAAGACATTGAAATGGCCCATGTGATGGATTTTTCAGCATTGGAAGTTTTTGAGAATGAGAGGGGAAGAAGACTTTACCACCAAAACCTTGAAGGAGTGGGAATCTACGTCATGGGAAGAGGATTTAGGCTATGTTTTAGCGGTCAAATTTCTGGCTAGGGGATGGTTTGTTTTTAAATTCATGAAAGAAAAAGATGCAAACTGGGTGCTTCGGTCTCCCTAGAGTGTGGATTCTACTCCAGTTTTCTTTAAGATTTTGACACCCCTGTTTGATGTGGGTTAGGAAATATTGGATGTAATTCCAATTTGGGTTTGTCTCTCTTGCCTTTTGTTGGAGTTTTGGTCGAAAGAAATATTCACGCTCATTGGTAACACTCTCAGGACTTTGTTGGAAGTGGATTGGTCATTCCTAGCCATAGATGAGGATGTGGTGGCTCGTATTTTGGTTCATACCATCTTAAGGGAAGGTCTGGTAGAGAAAATAGAACTAGTTCCGAGAGGGAAAATGTTCAAGAAAAAACTGGACTACGAACGGGTTTCATTCAGGTGTAGGAGATGCCACAAACAAGGGCATGTGGTAAATGAGTTCCCTCTTCCTTTCAATCCTAAGGAAAAGAATAAAGTCGAAGGTGATCCACCTTCAGAGAAGATGCCTCTCACTTATAAAGGTGCTCATATTAGTTTGGCATCGGGGATCCTGAGAGAAATGTCTAGGTCTCATAAGAATCCACACAAGAAAGAAGACTACAAAAGTTCTATGGATGATCATGGAGGCTCAAGGGCACTAGTTCAAAGGTTGACTAGTGTTTCAGACCCCTTTAATCCCTTTCAATGTCGTTACAATCATCCTGTTTGATATGGATGGGGTTCATCTTTTCTTCCCTCTTAGCCAATTAATTTTGTATTTAACTCCATTGATTTTCTGGGAACAGACTAGGAAGGATTTTTTCAGAATCATACTCCTCTTGGTCTTGATTCGGTAATTCAACCCCTCAGACTATATCTTCCCCCTATTTTGGAAGGGTCTCCCTTAATTGTTGAAATCATGGAAGTTTTAGAAGGCGGATTGCCTTCACCTCCTCTTTCCATTGAAAATGAGTTTTCCTTCCAAGAACCTACTTCTCTCCACCCCTTGTCTGGGGATTCTGAGACATCCCTAAACTATGAAGAAAGATCCATTATGTATAACCTCTAAAATAGGAATATCATTGGGTCATCCTCGGCCTCTCATCATGGGTTTGGCTTGAACCCCAGGGATTTGTGTGAAACAAAGGGAAAGGGGTGAAAATCCTTCGTTTCAAAAGCTCAGAATAAGGCAAAGGAAGATGCAGCAACTGGAAAACAACAATCCATCTTTGGGGAACTTAGATCAAGGAAACCCCAGTTGGTGGTTTCCCCATGAACATCATCTCCCTAAATTGAAAAGGTGTGGCAGGACCTCATAACAAAGTTTCCCTTAGAAATTTGGTGTCACTACATAAACTAGAAGTTCTATTTCTACTAGAAAATTTGGTGTATTTTGAAGTTGTTACAAGGAGTCTGGCGTCCCTCTTCCCCAATTGGGGGTTTACATGGATTAATACTAATGGATGATCAGGTGGAGCATCCATAGGATGTGTAACATTCCCATCCACCCAAGTCGGGCCATGCTACACTAGAAAACACTGTGATACCAATTTGTAACGTTCCCATACACCACCAACAAGTCGAGTAATGCTACAAATTTGTAACATCCCCAACCACCACCAACGGGTCGGGCAATGCTACCTAACGATTGTATCTTTCCTTCTCTGCTGTGATGCTCGAACACACACACACAGACATATATATAATGCAATTTTAACAAAACATAAACATTTTGTTCATACATAGATTAATGCGTAAGCGACAATAACACATACAAATCAACAGTTGATTTACATTCTTCTATCACACAGCATAATGAAAAGATAACAATATAAGAATACATATAGTATTCACAGGAAAAACCCATAAATGTAACAACATATACAAGCAATACTCATCATTAAAGCATGTACAAATACACAACATGTAAATAAAAATAGGATTGGTACTTATCTTTTAATTGAAGCACACCAACTGCATGCATACCTTCCACGAACCTCCCATCCTTAGACCACATTTCTCATCACTCTCAGCAGTGGGTCACCCCTGAGCTAGGACTAAAATCCATTGGGAAAGGGATTCCTAGGCTAGGTAGGGACAACAGGAAGTTGTACAGTACAACAAGAGGGATTTCCTCCAAGGAACCACTTATGCCCACAACTCACAGACTCTCATTCCCCACATGCTTGGCCCACCCCAGGAGTGTACACCTTCACTGTCACATAGTCCATTGGCTTCTACACCTCCCTTCCAGTACTTCAACAAGAGACCGGATAAGGAATTCTCAGAGCTCTGTAGCCGCTACTGGACTCCCTCTAGGAGAACTCACTTCCACAGCACACTCTCTCATCTGGAGAGAGTTGTTCATAGGCTTGACAACCTGCTTCTTTTGTCCATGGGCCTGACAACCCTCTTCTTCACTCCCACTCCTCAACGCATAGGCATGGATGGAAACAACAACAACTGGACATGGGGAAACGATAATAACCAAGCAATACACAGGCAACCTGCAGGCTATAGGTTCCGCAAGGGTACCAATTCAGCTTGTAGTAGAGGCTCAAGGTGGTTGAGGAATTCAAAAATGGTAGACACAATGACTAATTGTGTTATTTCTTAGTGTATGCGTGAATGGGGTAAAACCATGGCCAGAAGGGAGAGAATGGTGAGCCTCGTCAGAATGGTGAGCATCGTCATAATGGTGAGCATCCCTCAAGACTGGTGAGAGTGACCCCATAAAAATGCATGTGGTTTGGATGACACTTGGCTCTCTAGGATCACGTTTCCCCCCCACTTGGAACTCGTTCCCCTCCCTAAAGGAACTTAGAATAAATTAATATCCTCTTTACAAATTTTAGAATAATAATTATGTATTATTCTCTTGGGTTTAAACTCTTAAGATTATCCATTTTCCTCAATCTCTTAGCCTCCTCCCTTGCCCAACCTAGTGGAGCTTAGTCCCCCATACTCTTTCTTCATGGTCGGTCTACACGCATCAATGTTTTTATATTAATAATATGAATATTTACATGTACAAAAGAGGCTCCTGACCTTTAACATCCAGGCTCTCTGGCCTAATAAGAACATAAGATTCCTTTCTTATAACACTTTGCTCACCAGCCTACAAAACATGTTACAAATCATGATTACAACCGGGGCTCGACCTTGGGATATTACAATCCCCTCCTCTTATTTATGCACTGTCCTCATTATAGACCATGTACAATACAAAATTATTCAAAAAGCTCCAACCTTTTGTTGTTGGAACTTGTTAATCACCTAGTGTTCTTCTTTCAAGCACCAATTATAGTATTCATGCTACAGCTGGAAGTCATTTTCTCTACTCCATAGAGATGCTTTAGGAAGAATTCAATTCATTGTACCATTTGACACACCCTCCTTATGGCAGCTACCATGCCATAATAATTTCTGAGTTGCCTCTTCCTTGTTGAACTCACCCTTCCAGGCTTAGGTATCCTTTCACTACTACACAGTCCATCAACGATCCATCTTGCCAAGGATTTCACACATAAGAAGAGCTCCAACCCACTATCAGAGCCTGTCACCAAGGTTCTCCATTAAAGGGATTCAGTGTCTCTAACAATAGTTCTTCTTCCAACAATCCCACTTTAATCAATATCATCTCATCTACATCACACACATGTAGTTATCATGAGAGAACATAAAAGAATTCATTTAGGAACTCAAACTTAGTTCAAAGAAAATTCAAATTTTCCCCAAAACATGAAATTCTATTTCATAATTCTTCTTGAATGATGTCATATTAGGAATGTTTCATCTTACATACAACCAACAAATTGTCAGTATTTCATGTACATCATAATTCAATTGCAACATGTACAAAACCTTATGCATTGATCTTAGAATTTCCTACACCTAGAAATTCAATCACAACTACCAAACAATTTTATTAAATATAGAATGAATTATTATTCTATGCATAAGCCCGTTCACAATAATATCAATAAGTTCATTACTTCTTTTCTGAACAAGAAATTTTTCTGTAGTCAATGCTTACATGACTACTTGACTTGAAAATTTCTTGTTGCAATGTCTAACAACTCCTGAAATGTCCTCAACTTCATGAGTTAACAAAATTTCAGTTGTTAGTAACAATTATTTCCATGCAATTATATATATCCATGTACTTACAAAACACATTCAACAAATGCATTAAGTAACCAATTCTATCACTCACTATGCATGAGTGCAATTCTCAATGAATATTTATTCAATGCACCTTGCATTGAATTACATACTACTCTTTATCTCAGTCATGTATCTCACCATCCATAAGTTGGAATTCTGGCCAATGTCTTGACACATTCCCCCCACACTTCCTATTGTCTTCCCAATTAATTGGATGCCTTCCTTTTCGACCCGAACACTACACCAAGAATATAATTTTGTGGTGTTAATTAGTATTAGAAAAAAGGTTGCATTCCAAGTTTTATTTAAAGGTAGGAAGATTTTGGTACTTGTGTGGTTCATAACCTTTCCATATCCATACTTTGCCATATCCAACCATGTCCTGGTCTCATACATGACTAGTTTTACTGGCACTCATTCCTATAACAGGTTCTTATCTTTTATTTCTTTGGTTATTACCCCATAACCAAATTAACATGACATTCTACTATGTCAGTGTGTGCATTCAAAAGATAAAAGATTTGATAAATATAGCAGGCCTCTAGCCTTTACCACCTCTAGTGGTATCTTATTCATGTTAATGCATTCAAATAACACCATCCTGTGTATCATAAAAATTCAATCGGGGAATATTCTTATCTGAATTTCCCTTTGGAAATTATGAAACATAATTTCAAAAGAGAATACTTACCTGCATAACTTCCATTAACTGGATTTGATGTTACCTCATTAGTTGCTGATAGTAGAAGATTTCATGCTTCTTTTATCAAACTTATAACCAACACTTCAACTTTATGTTGCTTCCTTCCATATTCAGCAACAACATCAACAACACTAGCAACATGAAATAATTCTTTCCTTTGGCTGTCCCAACCAACCATAACATACTTTCTGCCACAAAAATTGCAGCAACTTCCTTCCCCATGTACAACTTTTCCTTGCTGATCCAGGAAGTCTTCAATTCTTCCCGGATTCCTGAATCTTCTTGTGCTCTCATTGTAGTCCTTGTACATGTATATTTCTATCCTTAGAACTTTCTAGCCAATCACTCTTGGTTGCCTTCATATTTCCAGTCACATACTAAGCTGATATTAACCATCAACTTTCTTTTATTCCTTGGATCCTTCTATCCCAACTCATACTTGGATGAATTATAATTCCAAGCATGTTGTCTTATAGACTTTGGATCTTCAATATCCAGTTACTCTTCAGGACTGAACTTCTTCAGCCCTTTCCTGATTGAATACCTTAGTACTTGAGGTTTCTTGTACTCTCCTCTTCTCTTTTCCAACTAGCCTCAAACTTGACTTGCCTATCCAATCTCTAGCATATTGTAAGGATGCACATATGCCTCCTTTGTTGGCTGCATAGAATTAACTGAAAGTACTTCTTTTACATTACCATCATAGCTTCAAGTGATACCTCCAACCTCTTGGGTTGTCACTCATGACTCTATGTCACTTAAGATCGATTCTTGTCATGCACCATCTCCTCTGCATTCAAAACCATGCATAGAACCATTTTCTTCTACCTGGTTCCTTATTAATTTCTCTTTATAAATCATTTCACTTTTAAATTATTCTTGACTTGATATATCCATGCTGCTATGGAAATACCTTCAACACCTTTGGAGTGTTTTCATTCATTCTTACTAGCTTGATGTATACCTCGTGATTTCTTCTTCCATTATCTTAGGATGTTCATGGTCTTAACTCCATCCAGGAGTCTTTCCTTGTCTACTTTGCATACTTGCAACCACATATTATGTTGATATTAATTTTCAGCATTCCATTATTATTTGGATTCCTCTGATCCAACTCCTGCATGAGCGAATTATATTTCTGGTCATGTTCTCTAAGCAACCTTGGATAGTTAACACCATTTTTTTCTTGAAGAAATTTGATTTAGCCTTTCCATGACTGATCCTATCAACACTTGCATTATCTAGATGAATTATTTCTTTCACCTATTTGACCCATTTGATTTTTCAAACTGACATGCATATTCAACTTATGTCATGCCATATTTGATGACCTTCATGCCATGCTCCCACTGCACATTCTGATAACAATAATGGAGGCGCTATCTCTAAACTATAGGGATGCTCCTTGGATATATTGTCACTTTATCCATGCATACATTCTGTCCTTCTTTATCAAAATACTATCATTCTGATATATATCGATCTATATATATATTAGGTCTTCCCACTATGTACTTCTTTATCTTAGCATTCTTTATTCTTGACCTTGGTCCTCTTGTGGAGTATTCTTTGACATATCGTTATGTCCTCGAGTTCCTCTGTTCCTTCTTGATATCAGGTCCAAACTCTTTTATATTCCATAAAATATTCCTTATTCCCATGCTTTGCATCTCCATATGAACTTATGCTTCATGTATTATCATGTATTGTAGATGGATTACTCCACGTAGCATTCACATTTGATGTGCAAAGATTGTCACCTAGATTGTCTTCCCAAAACAAGAATTTCATTTAGGGTTTCCATGCTTCTTATTGAACCCAACATCTGATCCAATGAATTCTTAAAGATCTCAAATGTAAAAATGAAGGGCTTTCTCTGATGCACTCCTTGTGCACCTAATCTCTTTTCTCTGAGATAATGTTTCTTAGACCATTTATGAACCCTATCATAAAGTTCTAAGGTCTTCTGTACCTCTTCTGATGCAGGTTCGAACTAGACGAACTCCACTGTTTCCATCCTAACCCATTTTTTCCCTTCTTTAACACATTTTTCGAGCAATAGCCCCTTTTCTTCGGCCCTCAAATTATATGTGATCATGGCTGTGACCAAGTTCTAATATTTGGGCACTTATCCGAGGCCTTAAAACTTCAGGGCTCCAAAGGTTCGAAAGTTTCCCTTTCCTCACATCACAAACATAACAGAACATTAAACTGGCAAACCCACAGAGGACAGTGGGTCTACGGTCAACATTTTCTATTCATATCTACAGTGGATAGGAGCTCCAATACTCCAGGCTTCGATGGTTTCCAAATAACATCACAACAAATCTCCCGGGGTGCCAACTTGGATAACTCACGAAGTGGGTTGGATCAACGGTCCACGGCTTTTGAGCACCCAACGACTAATATTTACTACGGAACTCCAGGCTTCGGGGCTTTGGAGCTTCGGGGCTCAAGGAAATCGGAGCTTCAGGTCTCTGGGACTTCGGAGGATTTCACATTTACACTCCCCAAAACTCCCAAACTGTGAATCTCTGAATACTTCTACGTCACCCCCGGTGATGTCATCATGTCGCGTCACTTCGGTGCTACGAGACTTCAGGGTTTTCTTTCTCCCACTCATTCATGAACCATTTCTTTCGGAGTGTCAAGTCTTCGGACTACCGCATCTACTTCCGCGTGTCCTCCGCGATCAACGGTCGAGGTAGACTCTGGCCTTCGGGCATTTGGGAGTCTTCACACTTGAACGCAATTCATCCAAACTGCCAAGTTCTCCGGACTTCAAGATCTGGCGCCACGGGTCCACTGTAACCAACGATCAATATATACTCCGGCCTTCGAGCCTTCAAAAATTTTCATACTTTAAAAATTCTTGACCAAGTCTAGCTTCTTTGTGCAACCATCAGGGGCCCCACCAACCATGCTCAAGAGGAGTGCCACGTGGAGGAATGCTAGAAGAGGACACGTGGCCCAATCAGGCGGGTAACACATGTCACATTCTAACTTGCATAATCAATCCTCTAAAGGTACATATCTCACTAACACATGGCATGCATCCCGTGTGTCCACTTCAACCTAGGTGACATTAGCAACCACGTCAATTCGGGACTTCGAGACTTTGGGATTTGGGAGATTTTACACTTTCATTCCTCAAATATACCAAACTCTGAACTCCCAAACTTCTTTACCTTCTGGGGTCCACATAGTACAACTGTCAACAATTAAGGTGGTCACATGTGGCATGTCTAGGAATGGTCCACATCACCCCAGGTGGCATCATCATGCGACACCACTTTGAGACTTCGAGCTTCGGGACTTCAGGATATTCCACACTAGCTCACTCCAATTCTCTCGAATGTCGAACTCCAAATAAGCTGATCTTCTAACATGCATATCCTTTAATGAACGGTCCTGATGAACTCTGGACATCAAGACTTCAAGATTTTTCACTCTATTCACACCTTGTTTCTCCCGAACATCGAATTCTCGAACAAACCAATCTACAAAAACATGTCCCTTTCAACAAATGCTCTGGATTAACTCCATGCTTCAGGACTTTGGTAGTTTTCTCCTCAGCACACTTTGTTTCTCCCGAATGTCGAATTCTCGAACAAGTTGATCTGTCGACATGTGTCCCTTTTGATGAACGTTCCAAATTAACTCCGGACTTCATGACTTCGGGAGTTTTCTCCTTAGCACACTCTATTTCTCCTGAATGTTGAATTCCCGAACAAGTCAATATGTTGACATGTGTCTCTTTTGATGAATGGTTCGGATTAACTCTGGACTTTGGGACTTTGGAAGTTCTCACTCTAGCACACTCCATTTCTCCCAAAGTGTTGAACTTTCGAATTGTTGTGAGATCTACGGATCACAATCACTTGCATGCAGATCTGATGGCTGAGATTTGTTATTCACCGTTGCACCTTAGCTATTGCTCTTGAATCGATGTAAGGACTATGCTTTGTCTTCGACCGATCCAACGGTCAAGAAATTTTCCCCTGATCTACGGTGTAGATCCACTCCGAGACTTTGAAACTTTGGGCTTCGGCCCATTTCACTCTCTAACACATAAACTTCGTCGAAGTCATGAAGTCCGAAGAACTTGGAGGTTAAATCTCATGCACCGTTTTCTATATCTGATGGCTGGAAAATGTTGTCCTTTCCCTTGCGCAAATCTTACAACCCAACTTCAAACCTTGCGGTACCAAAACCATGGTTACCGCAATCTCTTTTCTTTGTTGTCTTTCTTGAACCGCTATACCTCCTAAGCTTCCAAACAAGGCCAAGGTGTTCCCTTGGCACTATGGGACGCTCTGAAATTCAAATTTGTCCCTCTCGACAATAATTTGCTTTGAGATTTTGATTCCATAGCCACTTATACGACCCAATTCAGGCTCAGTGTCGAAAACTAGGCTCTAAACTTCAATTTTATCTATTTCAACAACAATTCCTTTCTGAAACCTTTTCTTCAAGTTCCACTTTTCTGGTCCATCGAGGATCAGTGTTGAAACCTTGGCTCTGATACCATTTTGTAACATCCCCGACCACCACCAATAGGCCAGGAAACACTACCAATTTGTAACGTCCCCAGCCACCACCAACGGGCCGGACAACGCTACCTAACGACTCTATCTTTTCTTCTCTGCTATGATGCTCGAATATACATGCACATATATATAATGAAATTTTAGCGAAACATAAACATTTTGTTCTTACATAGATTAATGTGGAAGAGACAATAACACATACAAATTCATAGTTTATTTACATTCTTCTATCACACAGCATAATGCAAAGATAACAGTAAAAACATACATACAGTATTCACAGGAAAAACCCATAAATGTAACAACATATACAAGCAATACTCATCATTATAGCATGTACAAATACACAACATGTAAATCAACAAAGGATTAGTACTTATATTTTAACTGAAGTACACCAACTAAGTGCATACCTTCCATGAACCTCCCATCCTTAGACCATGCTGCTCATCACTCTCAGCAATGCGTCACCCCCGAGCTAGGACTAAACTTCACTGGGCAAGGGATTCCTAGGCTAGGCGGGGACAACAAAAAGGATTTTCTCCAAAGAGACACTTATGCCCACAGCTCACAGACTATCATTCCCCACATCCCTGTCCCACCCCATTAGTGTACACCTTCACTGTCACACAATCCATTAGCTGCTACACCTCCCTTCCAGGGCTTCAACAATAGGATGGATTAGGAATTCGCAGAGCTCGGTAGCCGCTACTGGACTCCTTCTAGGAGAACTCACTTACCCAGCACACTGTCTCACCTAGAGATATTTTCTCATAGGCCTGACAACCTGCTTCTTCTATTCATGAGCCTAAGAAACCACTTCTTCACTCTCACTCCTCAACGCACGATAATGGATGGAAACAACAACAACTAGATGTGGGGAAACAGTAATGACTGAGCAATACGCAGGCAACCCACAGGTTACAGGTGCTGCAAGGGTATCAATTCATCTTGTAGCAAATGTTCAGGGTGGTTGAGGAATTCAACAATGGCAGACACAATGACTAATTGTGTGCTTTCTCAGTGTATGCATGAATGGGGAAAAACCATGGCCAGAAGGGAGAGAATGGTGAGCCTCGATAGAATGGTGAGTATCGTTAGAATGGTGAGAATCCCCCGAGACTGGTGAGAGCTCCCCCATAAAAATGCATGCAGCTTGGATGATACTTGGCTCTCTAAGAGCATGTTTCCCCCCCACTTGGAACTCTTTCCCCTCCCTAAAGGAACTTAGGATAAATTAATATCCTCTTTACAGTTTTTAGAATAATAATTATATATTATTCTCTTGGGTTTAAGCTCTTAAGATTATCCCTTTTCCTTAATCTCTTAGCCTCCTCCCTTGCCCAATCTAGTGGAGCTTAGTCCCCCATACTCTTTCTTCATGGTCGTTCTACACGTAACGATGTTTTTATATTAATAATATGAATATTTACATGTACAAAACAGGTTCCTCGCCTTTAACATCTAGGCTCTCTGGCCTAATAAGCACATAAGATTCCTTTCTTATAACACTTGTCTTACCAGCCTACAAAACATGTTACAATTCATGATTACAACTGGGGCTCGGCCTTGGGATATTACATGATGGAATAAAGAGAAAATAAAAGTTAAAATCTCTTGGGGATGGGACTCTTGTTTAGGAGCTGAAGTGGTGCATGCAGATCTGGAATGCAACTTTACATTACTAAATATTTATGGTCTTTACCAAGATGGAGTCCTTTTTTGGGAGACTCTTTCTAGAATATCTTTCTTCAAAAAATATAATCTAATTCTGGGGGGGAGATCTAAACTTCTCTCTTGGGGCAACATAAGTCTAGTGTTCAAGAGCTAAAATTGATCCCTTGACCGATTCTTTTCAACACCTCTTTTCAGAAGCTGGCATTTTGGATTTAGCATCGGTCAAGCTTAATGCATCTTGGAGAAACAAAATAATAGGGGAATAACGAATTGCAAAAAGACTAGACAGGTTTTTGGTAGAAGATTCCATTTTATCCCAACAGTTTCATTTTCGACAATGGATAGGGATTGGGGGAGACTCTGATCACTCCCTGATTTTTCTTTAAATCTCAGTTGGTTTGGCTAAAACCTCTAGCTCTTTTAAATATAATGTGAGCTGGGCATCAAAGGAAATCTTTCAAAACCTAGTTAAAGACTCTTGGTTTCAATGGGTGGGGGAAGGAGAAATAGTTGCAGGAGTTCATTTTGCAAACAACCTCAAAAGAATTAAAGAAGAGGTCATCAAATGGGAAAAAAAAAAGACATAGATCAAAGGGACTTCAAAGAAATTAAGGAATATCTCCAAGATTTCCATGACTCAAAAGGGGAAGGTTTTTCATATCCCGAATGAAAGGAAGCATATCAAGAACCTGAGAAGAAAAAAAGGAAAATCCTCAGGGATCAATAGGAACTCTGGAGAGAGAAAAAATGAGCAACATGGTTAAACAGTGGGGATGAAAAAAAAATTCATTCTTTTGCAAATGGATGAAAGGTCAGAAACACCATATGGAGTCTTCAAGACCCCTTGGGGTGTGAGGTTTCTTCTTTTCAAGATCTATCCAAGTTGGGGAAGTCACATTTCCAGAACCTGTTCAAGGAGTCAAGTAGAACAAATCTAGCGGAGATAGTGAAAATTGCTCTATACTTCCCTAGATTTGTGGGAGAGGAAGACAACCTAAAACTGATGGAATAAGTAACTGAAGATGAGTTAAATGCATTTATCTCTAGTTTCCAGAAAGTCAAAATCCCATGCCTGGATGGTTGGACTGTGGAGTTCTATTTGGACTTTTTTGACATCATCAGGAAATATTTTCTTGTTGTGGTTGAAGAGGTCCGCAGAAATGGCCATATCCATGATGCATTAAATTCCACCTTCATTTCCATTATTCCTAAGGTTGACAATACTAAACATCTTGATTATTTCAAGCCAATCTCTCTATGTAATTGTGTATACAAAATAGTGGCAAAGGTGATTGCACACAGAATAAAAAAGGTTGTATATGTCTTGGTCTCCAAAGAAAAATTTAGGTTCATGGAAGGGCGTCAAATTCATGAATCCATAGGAGTGGATCAATAAGGATTTCACTCCATCAAGATAAAGAAGTTGAAAGGGGTCATTCTAAAGATCAATCTATCAAAAGAATTTGATAGAGTCAATTGGGTCTATCTTCGAATGCTTTTAACTCATCCGGGGTTTGACATAGGCTTCATTATATGGGTGATGAGTTTCATTTCATCTGCATCTTTTGCATTTTTAATTAATGGATCAACTTTCCCTTTCTTTCGAGTAGAGAGAGGATTGATGCAGGGATGCCCTTTATCACCCCTCCTTTTCCTACTAGTGGTTGAAGGGTTTAGCAGAGCTATTGCCATGGAAAAATCAAACAAAAACTTTGTAGGTATTGCAATATCCTTTGCTCTAAGAATTTCTCACCTTCTTTTTGTAGATGATGTAATTGTCTGTTGCAATGGATCGAGAAGGGAAGCATGGGTGCTATATGATATTTTAACTCTATTCGGTAAACCTACATGAATGATGGTAAATGAAGGAAAGTATATGATCATATACAAGCATCTCGAAGATGAAGAGTTGGAGGCTTACAAGGCTTTTTTCCCCTTTAATACAAAAGGGCTTGATGAAGGAATAAAATATTTAGGTTTTCAACTAAATCCTAATTGCTACAAAAAAGTGGATTCGATGTGGTTGATAGAAAAAATGGAAAAATGACTTCATTCTTGGAGCCTTAAATGGTTATCCAGGGAAGGAAGGTGTAACACTCTTTCACTTTGAGTTGTATCATTCTGACACCAAATTGTAACACTCTTTCACTTTGAGTTGTATCGCTCTGATACCAAATTGTAACAAAAATTTTTGTGTTACCAAGGCTTAATCTCTCTTAAACAAAAATATAACACCACTTGTACATAGCTCATACCGGCATTATAGTAATAACATGCATTTAATCAAGAAATACAATTAAACTCAGAGTATACATAAGATTTACTCCTATAATCAACAATCAATAGCATTAACATTAAATTGATATACACAGCGGAATACATGAATAAACATCATATGATACTTATCTTTGGAACAGTGGTAGATTCCACCAACCATGTGCAGGCCTTCCATGAACCTCCCAGCCTTAGACCACACTACTCATCAGCTCAACAGTGGGTCACCCCCGAGATGAGACTAAGCTCCACCCCAAGGCAAGGAATCCTAAGCTAGGATGAGGTTAGAGGGAAAACAACACAGAAAACCAGAAGGATTCTTCCCAAGATGCCATCTTACGCCCACTACTACCAGACTCTCATTCCCCACATGCTTGTCCCACCCGGGAGTATACACCTTCACAAGCACAGTCCATCAGTGCTAACCTCCCTCTCTAGGACTCGGAAATAGGCCGGATCAGGAAGTCTCAGAGCCCGAAGATGGTGCGGGACACTCTCTGGAAGAAACCACTTCCCAGCAAACTCTCTCACCTGGAGAGAATTGCTCACAGGCCTAAAAACCTGCCTCTTCGTACAATAGTCACCTCCCTCACTTGGAGAGAGATCATACACAGGCTCAATCACAACATGCACTTGCCAGCAAGCCACGCGCAGTCTAGCTCTGTGTGGGCACAACAGCCAACCGGAAAAACAAACACGGACTTCCCAAAGAGGCTTAGCAATGGCACAAGGTCTCACAATGTTGGTTCTTAGGGACATGTGACAAACAATCCATTCAGGGAATGACACAGGTTCCATGGCTCAGAATGGAGAGGGTGAACCCGGCCTTTCAGAAATGAATACATGCTTCTCGGCTTTCAGAACAAAGGATATACACGGTTTTTTAGAGCCAAACACAGGCTTATCGGCTCACAGGGAAGCACAAGGGTTCTCTACAAAGCTCGGGTCCGTCGTACTACTCAAAGCTCCGTACACGCTCAGGAAGTCGGGGTGGAATGGGCGAGGAACCCCTCTCACGGTTCATCTCGGCCTTCTTATTTGCATGCACCAGGGTTGACACTTGTCACCCATGGAACTGCATGCGTTCCATCAACATGCATTCCTTCCCATTTGGCAGTCCCTCGTCCTTCCCCAAGAACTTAGGATAAAACATCACATTCACATAATTCACGTGGATTTTTGGAATAATAATAAAATATTATTCCCAAGGACTTAAGCCCCTAGGCTCAACACTTAGCCCCTCTTCCCACCTTCCAACCCCTAATTCCTTGTCCACTCTATGGAAGCTCAGTCCCCCATCACTCATTCATCATGGTCGGTCTGCACGCGATGGTGTTTATATTTTATTAATGTGTTGCATATATATAGATACAAAATCAGGCTGTTGGCCTACAACCCTTAGGCTCTCTGGCCTAACAATCACATAATCCACAGGCTTATACAAACTTGGCTCATCAGCCTACAACACATATTTACAATTCATTTCAGAAACGAGATTTACAAAGGGTTCGGTCTTGGGGACACTACAATTCCCCTCCCCTTATTTCTGCACTATCCTCAGTGCAACTTTGCACTGTCTCTACAATCTTTTCAAAATTTTCAAAAAGATGCGGGTACTCTGCCTGCATAACATCTTCATGCTCCCATGTCGCGTCCTCAGGACCATACCATGTCCATTGGACCTTTACAAGCTCTATGGCTTGATTCCGGAGCTGTTTGCTTTTCCTGTCCAATATGCGCATAGGATGCACTTGTAGGACACCTTCTAGTTCCACCTAAATCACATTCCAATCGATGACATGATTAGCATCAAGTATATATATTTTAAGTAGTGAAACATGAAACACATTATGTACAGTCATAGATGCAGGTAATGCAAGCATGTATGCAACTGGCCCAATCCTTTCAAGGATCTCAAATGGCCCACAAAATCTTGCTGCCAACTTGGTGCAACTTCCCAACTTCAGGGAACTCCTGTTTGTTTTTACTTTCAGGAAAACATGATCACCCACTTTGTATTCTCTGTGGGTTCTGTTACTATCAGCATAACTTTTCTGCCTGTCCTGGGCAACGTTTAGATTCTGTTTAATTATTATCATTTGGTCTTCCATCTCTTTGAGTAGCTTAGGCCCAACTACTGCTCTGTCATCTGGATTATCCCATCTCACTGGAGTGTTGCACTTTCTTCCATAAAGTGCTTCAAATGGGCTCATCTTCAATGATGTGTGATACCCATTATTGTAGGCGAATTCTACCAAATATAGGTAGTCTTCCCATCTTGATGGTTTATCCATCACGTACATTCTCAGCATGTCTTCTATTACTGTATTCACCCTTTCTATCTGTCCATTAGACTTGGGATGATACGCTATACTAAAGTTCAGATTCGTTCTGAATCCCTTGAACAGTCCTTTCCAGAAATTCGAGGTGAATTTCGGGTCCTTATGTAATGAACCTCAAAAATCACCATAATTTTTTTTTTATTCCCATGGCATAAATCAATTTCGTTTTAAGCTTATAATGTAAAAAAAACAGAAATGATTCAATTCTGACCATAAGGGTATTATTACACCCATCTAATCTGCTTCGAACAGAAGCTTTTGTGGGTAAAAAGAAAAAGTCCCCCCATGATTTTGTTCCTTCCTTTATTCCCTGCACCCTTCCAACATACTCAAAGTAAGAGGGCAATATGAACTTAGCTAGAAGGAGCCTTTGTTGTTCAGAGAGAGAAAAGGATATCACCCTGAAGTGTTCAGAGCAAGGCTGAGAGCAACATCATCTCGCAGGGGTCAAGATCCAGTGGAAAAATGCCAAATCTTCCTTGCCAGATATCTTTAGGAGAACGAACGGTGATAAAATTGTCGGGAAAAGGACCGAAATCTAGTGGATCGTTAGATCCCATAGATCTGTACGGAAGTTAAGGATGATCTATCAAAACTCAGGAGGGTAATGATTAGATGTCTTTAGAGGAACAGACGGTGGAAAAATTCATCGAGAAAGTACCAAAATCCTGTGAACCGTCAGATCATAAAGTTCTACACTGATGTTAAGGATGATCCTTCCCAAGCTTAGGAGGGTAGCAATCGTTGGATGAGGAACCTCCGAAATGCGAAAGGAATAGGTGGGACCCACATTTCGAGGTTTTCAGGGTTTCATACTTTGCGAGTTTCAATACTCAAACATCAACTCACAACAACTTGTGAAAATAGAAAAGGGGTGAGTGGGACCTGCCTTTTGGGGTTTCGGGGTTAGGAGTTTCATGAATTCAAAGTGTAACCTCTACACCCCAGAACTCCCGAAATCGCGAAAAGTGAAAAAGAGGAAAGGTGGTACCCCCTTCGAGATTTCAGGATTCAGAATCCCGTGACTTCAAACGCCAAGCCTTTACACACCAGAACTTCCAAATTCACGAAAAGTGAAAAAGAAGAAAGGTGGGACCCGTAATTTCGAGATTTCGGAACTTAGGGTTTTGGGGTTTCAAATGTCAACAATCGTGCAAGACATTTCTCGAGGTTTCGAAAAGGTAAAGTGGGACCCGCTACTTCGGGATTTCGGAACTCGGGGTTTCAGGGTTTCAAATGACAACAACTGCGCAAGACATTTCCCGAGGTTCCGAAAAGGTAAAGTGGGACCCGCTACTTCGGGATTTCAGGATTTACAAAGACATGGTGCATAAACACAAAAGAAAAAGAAAAAGTGAAAAGCGAAAAGTGGAAGCTTCGGGTTTTCGAGATTCGAAACTTCGTGAGTTCAGAATCCATACATCAATATACACAAACCTCCGAAAGGCGAAAGGGAAGTTGGACTAAGTGTTCCTGTCAAAAAGTTAAGAAAATAAAAACAAACGCAAAGGAAGAGAGAGCTCCTACTGTAACTCTTCACACTAGTTTCATCACTCCTTGGTCTTTAACCTTTGCGGGTATTCTCAAACTTCATTTTTTGGGAGAAATCTTACTTTTGTTTCTGGGAGACTGAGGGTGTAGAAGGATACGATATACCTTTACCTCATAGAATTCTGAACGCCTAAGGACTTAGGAAATTTACACGCACAGAGGGACACAAAGGATAAAATTCTCTGTATAGGGTAAATTCTATAATATCCACTCAAAGCCTCTTTTAAATCAATGCATTAAACATCAACAGTACTAGATCTGTGCGTCTATGAAAAGTTTAAGAAATCATTCCATCAGAGTTTGGTAATTATAATTTGATGTTTCGAGGGATCTGAGTTTGGTTTTCTGGGGGTTTAACTACCGAGAGGACCTGCCCTATTGACGTTAAGCTCCTCCTTTCCTTACTTATTATAGGAATATAAATTACAGGTGCATCCATCTAGCATTTTACTCACAGGAGGAACAATTTTCCAAAGTTTGGATGTTTATTCAGAACTTCACGACGACAGACAGAGTAAAACTACAAACAGACTTCATCTTCCATTACCAGTAACTCTACTTCGGCAGATTGATATGAACATTCCAGTAGACGAATTACAACTATATATATATATATATATATATACGGATTTCCTTCACATAAAATTCTCATAACAAACCTAAACAAAGAAGAGGAATCGTTGCAGTTCCATTTTTTTAATCAAATACAATGCATCAGATATCAAATCCTTCAACAGAGAATGGAAACTATTCTAGTTTAGATTTACAGCATACATGACATTGTATGAAAATATAGCCATTCATAATAAAAAGGGATAGATCAACATATCTGAATCAAATCCGTGGGAAGACAAAGGGAGCGACCACGTTCCTCCCAACCGTATAACAAGGTAGCCAAATCTACTTTCTCGATTTACCCCCTAGCCTGACCATGAATCCATGAGGGAGAACTTGGAAACTCCTCCTCAGCAGTGTCCTTCAATTCCAGCAGTTCTCCTCTTGCCTCACACTTACTCAACAGTGTTCATAACAACAAGACAATTCTGTTTCAGCAAGCTCCTCTTGCCTCACACTCAATCCACAGTGTTCATAACAGCAAGAGAGTTCAGGAATCCTTTCCCCGCATACTTGGCAGCATCCTGCCTCCTCGCATATGCTATTTATCCATTTTTGCCCAGGTCTTTTCCCTCCTTTGGGGGTTTTCGCATCTTTTCTTAATCCCTGATTTTTAGGGGATGCCAATGGCCAAATATCTGATTTTCCACTTGTAATCATCATCCCAGGGGCAGTTCCAACTTGTTCCCCACTCATGGAGTCATGGTCAGCTGATTTTAATGTGGCTGTTCCATTTGTCCTCCTGTAGTTAATATAATTATTCTGTTGTGATACAAGTGGCATAGTCAAATAGTTAGTTGGGTCCAAATAGATCTCTGCCCAATAGTCACAATAATTAAATACAATTATTAAATTCGAAATTCGGAATTTCCATAAATGGAAAAAAAATTCCAAATTCGAATTTGCCAAAAACGGAAATAAATTTCCAGCACATAAAAATATTTATTTTTGGGGGATGTCACACCCTATCAGACACAATTGTCTTAGGAATTCTGTGCAAGCGTGCCACTTCTTTTAAGAAGATATCAACAACATCTGCTGCCATGTGAGTGGTTTTCAGTGGAATAAAATGGGCAGCGTTTGTAAGCTTGTCCACCACCACCATGATCGAATCATGTTGCTTGCTTGTCCTGGGAAATCCTGTGATAAAAGCCATTGTCACCACTTCCCATTTCCACTCAGGAATGTGTAAAGGCTGCAGCAACCCTGCTGGGTGCCTATGCTCAGCCTTAACTTTCTGGCACTCGATACATCTGGCGATGTATTCAACGATTTATTTCTTCATACTCGGCCAAAAATAATGGCTTTTGACTGTTGCCACAGTCTTCTGATATCCCGAATGTCCAGCATAAGCCACGTTATGCATTTATTTTAGAATTGCCAGCTTCTATTCTTGGACATCGGGTACATACACTCTGTTTTTATATAGAAGTAAGCCATCAGTTACCAAGGTGTAACTTCCCTGGGTCTGTGGTCTCTCATGTTGTTGTAGCTTTGCTACCAGACCTCTGTACTGCAAATCAACATTTGCATCTTCCAAAATTATGTCCTTGGTCTCATTCTTGTACATGCTAATGGTTGTAGCATGTAATTCGTGCACTTTTCTGCTGAGTGCATCAGCCACCTTATTTTCTTTCCCTTTGATATGCTTGATATCAAAGTCATATTCACACAGAAACTCCAGCCATCTGGTTTGCCTGGCATTTAAAGTCGGCTAATCAAATAARTACTTCAGACCCTTGTGGTATGTTCTCAATTCGAATCTCCTTCCCATGAGGTAATGTCTCCATTTCCTCAATGCGTGGACGATTGTTGCCAGCTCTAAATCGTGAGTGGCATAATTCCTTTCATGCTCTTTCAATTTTTGGGACTCATAACATATTACAAATCCCTCTTGGCTGAGAACTCCTCCCAGCCCCTCCTTACACACATCAGTGCACACCACAAAATCCATATTTGGATCTGCAATCTTCAGGATTGGAGAGTTGGTTATGAGTTGCTTCAATCGCTAGAAACTACTCTCACACTCTTCAGTCCACTGAAACTTCTTCTCCTTCCTTTGCAAGGAAGTGATAGGGTGAGCTATCTTTGAGAATCTGGCTATAAACCTTCTATAGTATCTGGACATACCCATAAAAAATCTAACCTCCACCACATTCCTTGGCACTGACCATTCTCGGATGGCCTCAACATTTTTAGGATCCACAGCAATCCCTTCTTCAGATATAATGTGCCCCAAGTAATGAATCCGCCTTTGATAAAATGAGCACTTGCTTAGCTTGGCATACAACTAGTGTTCTCTCAACACTTGCAGCACCATTCTCAAGTGTTTTTCATGCTCTTCCTCTGACTTGGAATACACCAAGATGTCATCCAGGAAGACTATGACAAACTTGTCCAAATTGTCCCTGAACACACCATTCATTAAGCAAATGAAAAAAGTAGGTGGGTTTGACAGTCCAAACGGCACCACCGTGAACTCATAATGACTGTACCTTGTTCTAAAGGCGGCCTTGCTGATGTCCTCATCATTTATTCTCACTTGGTGATATCCAAATACGAGATCTATCTTCAAAAATATTTTTGCATCCTTCAACTGATCAAAAAGATCATGGATCCTTGGCAGAGAATACTTGTTCTTGACAGTTACCTTATTCAACTGCCGGAAATCAATGCACAACCTCAACGTCCCATCTTTCTTCTTCACAAATAGGACTAGGGCTCCTCAAGGTGACACGCTGGGGTGAATGTACCCCTTCTTTAAAATCTCTTTAAGCTACAATTGCAACTCTTTCAGCTCTGGCGTACTCATTCTATAAGGAGCCTTCAAAACTGGAGCTGCTTCAGGCATAAAATTTATAGAAAAATCGATGTCCCTCTTCGGAGGTAGTCCAGGTATCTCCTGAAATACATCCTTGAACTCTTTGAGTACCTCGTGGTATTCCAGCTTTGAGACTGCATCTCTGGATGCTTCTTCCACATGAGCTGCAAATAATTGACAACCCTTCCTGTAGCACTTCTTCAACTGCATGGCTGAGATTTCTCTGACAGCCACAACTTTGGGAATTCCTTGGACTGTTTTCCGATTTCCCTCTTAGTCTAGACATTTAAACCTCTTGTTACGGCAGTCCAGAAGGGCATGGTGCTGGTCCAACCAGTGCATCCCAATTAAGCAGTTGTAAGAGCCTAAAGGTAGAATATTCAATTCAGCCTTAGTGCTTAATCCTTTCATGTCCATTGAACAAGACTTAACCAATTCAGTGACCTCCCTCTTGGTCCTTGTGGCCAACTGCACTAACCAAGACTTCTCATGTTTGTTTCTTGATAAACGCAAATTTTCCACCACCCTAGGATCTACATAACTATGGCTAGCCCCTGAATCAATTAAAATAATTAGTGGTTGGTTGTTAATCATACCTTCCACTTCAACCATGTGCGATTGAAATTCTGCTTGCCTATTGTCCAGGGCTACGTAGATCCTCGACATTCTGCTGCCCATATCTTCCACTGTTTCATCTTGCTGAACAGTATGGACAGTTCTTGCTTTACCATTTTTATGGGGACATTATCTGTACTTGTGGTTTCCTTTATAGCCCCAACAATGAATGGGCATCTGTCTCAGTCTTTATGCTCCCTCTTCAGTCATTCTCGATTCTCTAAATGATGGTTGTCCTTGAAGACTGTTTCTGAAAAAGGAAGGCTTGTTTCCCTTCTGCCTCTATTCCTTCTTAAATGTCCTCTGATCACTCCAAGCCTTTCGAAGGATAGGCCTTTCTCCTTGTTGTTCATACAAGAATTTTGCCATTCTTATGGTTTCTTCCATGGTCTTAGGATCGTCATACTGAATCTTGTCACCCATGGATGGTGGCAGTCCACTCAGATATCTCTAAATCTTGACAGCCTCGTCTTTGATGAATGGAACGTACTTCAGTAGTTCCAAACAACTTCGTTCATACTCATCAATAGTCATGTTGCCTAGCTTGAGTTCGAAGAACTCCTTCATCTTTCTGTCATAGTATCTTTTAGTTAGGTATTTCTTCTCGAAATACCTCTTAAATTCCTTCCAAGTGACCTCTTTCTCTCTGATGTGCTGCACCTGCACAATCTGATCCCACCACATGGATGATTTTCCTTTCAGTTGATACATTGCAATTCTTCCTTTTGCATGGGTAGAATAATTCTGCAGTTGGAAATATTTCCTCATGCCAAGCAACCATGTCTCAGCATCTTCCTCCTTCTTATGTTCTCCATCAAACGTTGGAGGCTTGATCTTGTTCATCTCCCCTTTCAATTCATCATTTCCAAATTTTCGGTGTTTTCTGGTAGGGGACAGGCTTGAACTACTGTGTGTTTCCCTGCCAGAATGCTTCGGGGAAAGATGGTAATGTATGCTACCACTCCTCGATCTTCTTCTCCTCTCAAGGGTTCTAACACTTCTTGATCTGCTTGTGTCACTCTCTTTTTCCAATTTCTTTTCTATTCTTTCCAGGCTCTTCAACATTTTTAAGTTGAATTCACCCTGTCGATCCATGACTTTCATGAGCTTTCGGCTATCATCTCGGCGTACCTGGGCATCTTTCTGCAATTTTTCAATGAGTTTCATCATACATACTTCTTTATCTATCTCTTTTCCGTGCCCATTAGATTTTGTTCCTTTGACTCCCAAGTTGACATCCTTTCCTTCTCTTTCGTCCTCTGTTTTGGGGGCAATCTGCACCTCTTCCATTTCTATACTCGACATAGATTAAATGGTGTCTTGACACTCGTTGAACTCTACACACGCAATGTGCAATCAATCCAAAGTTTGTCAGGCCTTAAACCTTTAATAAAATCACAATAATCATAAACCAACGTGAGTGAGAAACATTTGACTTCACAAGGCTTTCTGAGTTCTGTCGGCTCTGAAATTGCGGGACTTCATTTTTCAGGGTTTTTGTCCACGAGGATCCAATAGTTAAATCCTCGACAGTTATTATGTCCTTCGAAAATTTCGGGACTTCGGGATTTCGGGGTTCCGGGTTTCGGGATTTTGGTCCCCCGTAGGTTCTCGCGCTCGCTTCCCTCTCTGACTCTCGACTTCCGAACGTCCGAACTCTTTTCGCTGGGCCCACAACACAGTTGTTTCCAACTATGGTAGAGATTTCAGGATTTCGGCACTTCATTTTTCAGGTCTTCGGTACCCGGGAGTTCACGAAGTAGTGACTCCCAACTTCTGGTCGCTACAATCCCCGAAATCCAATACACGGTTTCTTTTACGGGATCCAACGATCCTTGATGAGTTGGATTTAACGGTCTAGATCTTTTCGGAAATTCATGAATCGGAAGTTCATGATGCAGCGAATCCTAATCTTTGTCGCCTCAATCCCTGAATTCCAAAAATCCAGTTTCCTTGCTCTCCGGGCCCACACAGCACAACTATCTCCACATCTACAGTAGCGAGTGGCACCCTTCGGGGGTTCCACGTCACCTATGATGACGTCATTGGGTCCCACTGCTCTCGTCTGTCTCCTCGACTTACTGGCACATGGTACGCCCATGTGTTCACGTCTGTTCAAAAGGAAAAATCCAATGGTTAGACTTTTCTCAGATTTATGGCGCCGATCTATTCGGCATTTCCAGGTTTCGGGCATCGGGAGTTCGTGTATCCCATATCTCGAACTTCCATTTGTTGAAATCCCGAAATTACAGTTTACTCCTCCACTGAATCAGATGGTCAACTCCCCTCCTACGATATACAGTGTAGATCGTTTCGGGATTTCGGGTTTCGGGTTTCGGAGGTGTTCATCTCCTCACTTCCCATCTCCCGACTTTGCGAAATCTGAAAGGTTTTCACGACTGGCTCGAGCACGACTCTGCATGATCTAACGGTCGAGCCTTCCTCCCAGATATACGACGTATATCTTCTCGGGTTTTTGGGAGTTCACGTATCGCGATTCCCACCCTCCTGTGCAACTCCAAAGGGTCTTTAAGCCCTATGCACATTCTCCAGATCTGACGGTCACAAGGGTTCACCTTCTTTTCCAAACAGATCCCAAGGCTCCAACACTTCTGGTGTGGAGTCCTCTCTCCCCATGGCCATATACCACACCGGTTGCGGTTTCACAACACTGCTATACCTCCTGAGCTTGTAAGCATGTCAAGTAACTCCTTGACACATCTGGAGCATTCCAGGGTCCAAAATCGGTCCTCCAGAAACAATTTATCCTCACACCCTCGGTCCAATGACCACTCAACTGGCCCATCTAGGCTCAGTGTCGAAACCTTGGCTCTGATACCAAATTGTAACTCTTTCACTTTGAGCTGTATCATTCTGATACCAAACTGTAACACTCTTTCACTTTGAGCTGTATCTCTCTGATACCAAATTGTAACACACCTTTTTTTGTTTCCAAGGCTTAATCGCTCTTAAACAAAACTATAAAACCACCTGTACATAGCTCATACCAGCATTATAGTAATAACATGCATTTAATCGAGAAATACAATTAAACTCAGAGTATACATAAGCTTTACTCCTATAATCAACAATCAATAGCATTAACATTAAATTGATATACACAGCAGAATACATGAATAAACATCATCTGATACTTATCTTTGGAACAGTGGTAGATTCCACCAACCACATGCAGGCCTTCCACAAACCTCCCAGCCTTAGACCACACTGCTCATCAGCTCAGCAGTGGGTCACCCCCGAGCTGAGACCAAGCTCCACCCCAAGGCAAGGAATCCTAGGCTAGGCTGAGGTTACAAGGAAAACAACACAGAAAACCAGAAGGATTCTTCCCAAGATGCCATCTTACGCCCACTACTACCAAACTCTCATTCCTCACATGCTTGTCCCGCCCGGGAGTATACACCTTCACAAGCACAATCCATCGGTGTTAATCTCCCTCTCTGGGACTTGGCAACAGGTCATATTAAGAAGTCTCAGAGCCCGAAGATGGTGTGGGACACTCTCTGGAAGAAACCACTTCCCAACAAACTCTCTCACCTGGAGAGAATAGCTCACAGGCCTGACAACCTGCCTCTTCCAACAATAGTCACCTCCCTCACCTGGAGAGAGATCATACACAGGCTCAATCACAACTTTCACTGGCCAGCAAGCCATGCGCAGTCTAGCTCTACGTGGCCACAACAGCCAACCAGAAAAACAAACATGGGCTTCCCAAACAGGCTTAGCAATGGCACAAGGTCTCACAATGTTGGTTCTCGGGGACGTGTGACAAACAATCCATGCAAGGAATGACACAGGTTCCATGGCTCAGAATAGAGAGGGTGAACCCGGCCTTTCAGAAACGAACATAGGCTTTTCGGTTTTCAGAACAGAGGATATACATGGTTTTTCAGAGCCAAACACATACTTATCGGCTCATAGGGAAGCACAAGGGTTCTCTACAAAGCTCGGGTCCATCGTACTTCTCAGAGCTCCGTACATGCTCAGGAAGTCGGGGTGGAATGGGCGAGGAACCCCTCTCATGCTTCATCTTGGCCTTCTTATTTGCATGCACCAGGGTTGACACTTGTCACCCATGGAACTGCATGTGTTCCATCAACATACATTCCTTCTCATTTGGCAGTCCCTCGTCCTTCCCCAATAAATTAGGATAAAACATCACATTCACATAATTCACGTGGATTTTTGGAATAATAATAAAATATTATTCCCAAGGACTTAAGCCCCTAGGCTCAACACTTAGCCCCTCTTCTCACCTTCCAGCCCCTAATTTCTTTCCCAACCTGTGGAAGCTCAGTCCCCCATCACTCATTCATCGTGGTTGGTCTGCACACGACGGTGTTTATATTTTATTAATGTGTTGCATACATACAGATACAAAATCAGGCCCTTGGCCTACAACCCTTAGGCTCTCTGGCCTAACAATCACATAAGCCACAGGCTTATACAAACTTGGCTCACCAGCCTACAACACATATGTACAATTCATTTCATAAACCAGATTTACAAAGGGTTCTGTCTTGGGGACACTACATAAGGTTAGTCCTTGTCAAATCGGTCTTAGAAGCAATTCCAGTCTTCTGGATGTCTCTAGCATGGATTCCGAAAGGCATATTGGAAAAAATTAGGAGAATTTGCTCAAAATTCCTTTGGAAGGGGAATCATGACAAATCAGTGATCCCCTGGGTTAAATGGTCCGTGATTTCCATTCCTAAAGTCTTAAGAGGATGGGGAATGAAGAAATTGTTTCTCTTCTCAAAAGCGGTGGGAGCAAAATCAGCCTGGAGGCTAATATCCACATATAGTCTCTGGACTCAGGTGGTCACTCAGAAACATATTCGTTCATCATCTTTGTTGGATTGGCTAAGAAACCCTGTCAAAAAACTATCTACAACTTCTATTATCTAGAAAGCACTTGTGTCTTCCTATGATGTCGTAGGAGACAATTTGGCATGGAGAGTAGGGAGGGGAAACCATGATTGCATTGGTTTGGATCCTTGGCCTGGAATTACGGGTGGCCACATTCTTCCAGAAAATCTAAACCAAAATCTCCATGACAAAGGATTCCACCATTTGAACCAAATTGGGGATTCAGATCTTACATCGATTTTGTCATAGGAAGGGAAATTGCTTCATCAATTGGGAATAGAATCTGGGGAAATTGAGCAGTGGGATAGTTACATAATAGCTCTAAAAAAGGCAGACATAACATTAGTTGACAGAGAGGATGAATTGATATGGGTTGCAGACCCATTTGACACATATTCCCCAAAGGTAGGATACATTCATTGAAATATGGATATCCTCAAAAGGGAGCCGACCTGGTGGTGGAAAGGAGTGTGGAAGATTAATTGTCCCCCAAAATCAAAACTATTCATGTGGTGCCTATTAGCAAAAAGAGTCCCAACTTGGGACCTCTTGCAGAAAAGAAAATTTTAAGGCCCTGGTAGATGCCCTCTATGTAAGGTGTCAAAAGAGACTCATGAACACCTCTTCCTACTCTGTCTTTTCGTCAAAGTGATATGACATGACATATCTCAAACAAAAGGAAGGGTTATCTCATGGGAAGGTGTTCAAACGGAGGAATCCTAGAGGTCGTGGTGCACAAACCCATGACACAATATTTTGAAAGCTCTCCCTCCGATAGTATGTTGGGGCATTTGTTTAGCAAGAAACTCCAAAATTTTCAGGAATCAAGATATCCTAGGTGAATTAATAGAAGCCCCAGCCTTAGCTATCTTGGATCACTATCCTCAGGAAAAGGAAAGTCAGAAAAAAAAAGAAAAGTGAGAGAAGAAAGAGTGGACAGCCACAGGCCATGGGCTTTTTTCAATGGAGCATCCCAGAATAGGAACCATATTTG
>JASDQU010370700.1:68982-84682 GCA_032191745.1 Picea mariana | reverse complement strand
GTTAAGTGATAACTAAACATGAATGGGTCAATGCATTCCATTCAAAATCAAATAAACCAACAAGAATTCATATCTAGTGATGTATGAGAGTGAAATAACACATCCATGGATCCATTTCAAAGCTAGAATGAGAAGAAGTTTCAGTGCAGGTCGAGGTGAGGCATAAAATGGTGAACCACCATTTGTATTTACAAGGAATCAAACACATTGTCAAGAGTATTGAACATGACTCCTAAAAAACAATGATAGCTCAAAGTGTATGGGTCACGTCTTAAACAGACGAACCACAGCCATGCTAAGCAACGGAAAAAAAAAACCCAATAACTATAAAGTGAATGATGCAGGGACCACACATTACCTATAAGGTTGAAACCAACAAGCCAATAGGAGGTCGGAACATGTTTTGGATTCGAAGGTAAAGGAAAAATAATGATACCCAGGTTGCGTTATTATAGATAAAGACTCATACCAAGCCAAACGTAAGGGTGCATGCACAAATTCAATATGTGGGACTAGAATAATTGAAATGAAAACATTATAAGCCTAAATAAATTGCATGTAAAGCCATGGGATGCCCAAGAATACCTGTAAAAAATTGCAAGCAAGATCCATGGATAATAATGGTTGTGAATAGCTAGAATAGTAACAGAGGTAACTCCCTCCCCAAAACAACAAAAATAATCGACCCAAACAAGTTTGAAATGAACATCAATGTTCATATTTTCTAGAAGATAAATTAGGTAAGGCTGAATCTAAAACCGCTAAAAATAAAAGATTAAAACCTAATATTGTCATGACTTCAATGACCACACCAATTTTTTTGAAAGTAAAACACAACTTGGGTATCATTTCCATGGGATGAATTTGTAAATTTATATGAGATAAATTAGTTAACAATCAGTGAGAAGGGCATCAAAATATCCCAAGTACCATTTGACTTCGCTGAGTGGTAACTGTTTCCAGAGACTGAATTCAATAACTAACGGCTTTGACCGATAAAACAGAGCCGGTAATTCACGGCAGCGTGATGGAATGATATAATTTCTTCAACGTCAAAGAAACAACCGATTGCATGCATGAATTCTCCATTAATCTGACGACTCAAGTTTGAGCGAGATTATCAACACTACGATCTCCGCATATTTCACCGCTTCGGAAACTTCACCACTGAATAGCTGCAAAATTCGATAAATGCATCCTTCAAACTCCACAAAGAACTGACTGAAGCAAAAGGAACCTCTCGGATCTACAATAATTACACAGCAGATCCGTAAGAACACATCAAAATAACAAAATCAATCGATTTCTACCGTAAGTTTCCATCAAAACGGATTCACATAGCAGCGGCTTCTTGCAAGAATGAATTTCAGCTCGTCAAAACATTAAACACGCTAAATTCTTGGACTCTTCAAACATTAACAAATAAAGCCGTAGAAATCCTTAACCGTTAAATTCTTGGACTCTTTTCAAACATTAACAAATAAAGCCCTAGAAATCCTTAACCGCTAAATTCTTGGACTCTTTTCAAACATTAACAAATAAAGCCCTAGAAATCGTTAACAGTGACAGTGAAATTGCACCAAAACTTACTCAAATTCCTTCAAATTTGACAGTGAAAATTGCGGGAAAGACTCATGCAAACAACCGTGTGCATTCGGACTCTCGGGCTTCGACGTGAAAATGACAACTACGCCCAAAGCTAAACAAAATCCTTCGAGTTTTACACCAAAAAAATCATTCAAACAACCGTATGCTTTGAGGATCTTTGGCTTCAACAAGGACATGATATTCGCATCGAAAACTAAATAAATTTCTTCCAATTTAATAACGATAATCGCAAAAAAAAGTCATTCAAACAGCCGTATGCTTCGAGACTCTTCGGCTTCGACGTGAAAATGAAAAGTGCATCAATAATTTAACAGAACCCTTCAATTTTGACCGTCAAAACTGCTAGAAAACTACGTGTAAACAGCACAGCCATATGCTTTAGACTCTTCTGCTTCCACAAAAAATCAAAATTGTGGAAAAATCGAGCAAACTTGAACTATGAAAAATCACACCAAAAGTTCATCCAAAAAGACAGCCCTGTGCCCTTAAAGTTCAGATTCCGCGGCTTCCACATAATTTTTTACGGAAAGGCTGCAAACATGACTATTTATATGCAAAGACATTAAAAAAGCTGCAGACATTGACAAAAATGCTCGTACCTACCTCTCTCCAGTTTTTCAACTGTCTGAACATTTTGGAGCCCGAGTTAAAAAATGTATCGGATTTAACCATCGTGCAGTAAAAAAATGAGTGTTGTTACGGTTTTGCGGATTTCAAATTTCCATAGGCCGTCATCAGCGGCCGAAAACGCGTGTCATCTCGTTCACGCGCGTGGACCCCACATATGGTTAGCATCTCATTTTGCTCCGTCGTCACGCCGTCTAATTCAAACGGCACGACGTCAAGCCGACCGTTTTCACAAATCACGGCTAGTCAAACGGAATGATTTTAATAATTTAAAAGGGTAGCAAGTTAAGTGGGCTTGATTGTTAAGCGCGCTTGAGTCAGAAGTGTTTTGGGATGGGTGACCATCTGGGAAGTCCTGGTTACCGGGTGCAAGCCCCGGAAGTGATGATTGATGCTATGCTATTCATTTCGTTGACTTCAATCCCATTTCTTCACCCCTGTGAGCATCACCCGATGCGATGAGTGCTAAGTGGACTATTCAAATCATGAGAATTATTGGTCAGTTGAGACTAATACTCATGAATATGGGTCATAGATTAATGACTTACACTACGCAGTTAATCTCAAAAATAATATCTAATATCTTGCACTGCGGAAGCCCCTATATACTTAAATGTTTTTCTTATAATAATATCACTTTAACGTAAACATCGTCTAATTCAAAGATTTGTTCCTGGAGCGAGTATTATCAAGAGTTTCTCTTCTTTAAACGAAAAGAAAAATATTAAAGATTCAAAAATTAAAAATATTTTGGAAAAATAAAAGTTTACATTTTAAATTATTAATAAGCTATGAAGTTATTGTAAATGATCACTATAGAATAATTACATGTTGAAATTTTAAATTATATTTATAATATCTCTAGTAAATATTGGAGAAAGATAAAGCAAATATAAGAATTTTATAACTTATAATCTCAAAATTAAAAAAAATATGCCCTATCCCATCCTCCTCTTAGAAACAAGCCTCTCCCCCATTAAGAACATGGCTATGACTAGATACCTAATGTAGAAGAACAAGTTAAACAACATGGAAGACAAGAGGCTACCTAAAATTCTTTCAAAATCAAGTCATAACCATCATGTATTGGCTAAACTATTAGGGAATTATGGAAGAAACCATTTTGCAAAATAAAGATACTATTAAAAAAAAAGTCAAATCAAAATTTAAGGAAAAAATGTGGTGATAAAGAGTTAGAGGGAAAAAAAAAATTAAGGTATTATAAAGATGTAATCAACCCTAATCTAGAAGATCAAAATTATCTATTTGTTTTGCCAAGTGTAAAGAAAAAAATAAACATTGTTAAGATAAGAACAAATTCTCACGAGCTTCATGAGTTGGTCAGTTCCTAAAAAGCCATGGGATGAAAGAGTGTGTCACATTTGTGACACTAAGAAAGTTGAAGATGAAAAGCACTTTCTCTTAGATTGTCCAGCCTATACTCGTATTAGATCTCATTTTCAAAATATTTATCACACTACCAACCTTCTTAACTTTTTAACTCAACAAAAGTATGGTGATCTTGGAAAGCTTCTCTGAATGCTTTTCGAGTACAGAAACAAAATTCTAAAGAATCACAAGTAATCACTTACCCTCTTAAAGTCCAATAGACCAATTCGATGGTCTTAGTGGACGTTAATCATCATCATCATCATTATAACCTTTTTCTTTTAAAAACAACAAATTATCATATTATTTGTTACCACTAGTATTTTGCATATATTATAACATCTAGTTAAAAATATGTGTTTCTTTCCAAGAGGTTACAAGTTTAAATCGAGAGGGGGTAAAGTATGTATATCTTTGTACACTTTGAGTCAAATCACTGAAAAAAGGGAGTCAAATAGTTAGACAAAGGAAGTCACTTTTCCCAGAAATAAGAGATCTCATACACCAATTTGATGTCTGACTTAGCCATGACCTTAAAAATAAATTATTATTATTAAAAAAAATCTAAAATTATTATATTATTTATTAACACTAACATTTTACATATAAAATAAACATATTTATTTATTTAAAAAAAATCAAATTGCAACCCAAAAAATATTTAAAAAAGATAAGATAACTTATTAATTCATTCATATAACCTTTTTTTAACGAGCATACACATATACATCTTTCTCTTTTTTTAAGGTGATAAAAAACTTATTATACTTTAATTGTTAATGATTAACTAAGACCATTATTATGACTATTATTCTTAAATGGTTACTATTGATAAATATACATTGACTCATAATCATTATTAAAAAAAACACACCGCTTAAACTTTTATTTTTAATTATTAACATGTTTCTTTAGGTTGAATAAAAAAATCATATTAAATCTGGTTAAAAAATCAAATAATAATTTTAATTTAAATAATATTTTAAAAACTTTATTTAAAAAATATTTATAAAAAAAATAATATTTTTTTACAAAATTACACGTAACGATTTTCCACAGGTTATGATGTTAATCAAATGTTGTAAATAAAAATTTGAGTGCATGATGGTCTCTTTTGTCAAACACTATATACTAAAGTTCAACTAAGATCAAAATTTTCAATGACAATCAAAACCCGTACACTTTTTAACAATCATTCATCCTTACGGGTAAGAATATTATTATTTTAATGTAAAATATTAACCATGGAATATAAAAGATTCGTCTGGAATTCTTTGTTTGTTAAAGTTGGGTCCCTTGTGTTTGGATTTTCATTTAAATATCATGTTATGTGGGTTAGGTGTATTTATTTATAAGTTATTATTGCCATGTCATATTTTTACGAGGGAATTTTGTTTAAGTTTTTTTAATATATATTTTAATTTATTTTGAATCTAATAAAATGAAAAAAGATTTAAATTGTAAATTTGTAAAAATAAAATATTTGCATGGTTATTAGTAATGGATTTTCATTTAAATGTCATGAATGTCATGTTATGTGGATTAGGTGTATTTATTTATAAGTTATTATTACCATGTCATATTTTTACAACATATTTTTATATTTTTACGAGGGAATTTTTGGATTTTTTTTTAATATGTTTTAATTTATTTTGAATATAATAAAATGAAAAAAAATTAATTTTTTAAAACAAAATATTTACATTGTTATTAATAATTGGTTTAATTGTAATGTTTTTTTATCACTTTAAAGATGAGATAATTGATTTTAGAGTATAATTTTTTAAATTTATATGATAATAATATTTTGGGATGTAAGTGTTTAGTAATGTGATACTATTCCTATCAATTTATTGAAAGTTTTGGTTTCATGTTTTGTGGATATTTTCAACTTGTAAGTTCTAATTATATGATATAATAGGTGAGGTTTCTATGTCATATTTTATGAGTCAATTATTTTTAACTAGTGAGTGTTATTTGTATGATGTTATAAGATATAGATGTTACATTTTGTGGGTTATTTTTAACTTGTAAGTGTTATCTATATGATGTTATTTTGTGAGTTCTTTTTAAATTTAAGTATTATGTATATGGTGCTATGGGAACTCTTATCATAATAACATATCTTTATGTTGAGATCTCATTTCAATTCAATACTTTTTTTTACTTATTATGAGTAAAAGATATACATGCTCACATGTTGGTTATTCTCATGTTGGCATCACATCTGTCATTAAATCGTCTCCAAATCTTGGGTGATTCTAATGTTGTAATTGATTGGTTGTCCAAAAGAAGCAGACTCCATGCTTGCGCAATCGAGGGATGGAAAGCCAAGTTAAAGGAATTAATCAAACATTTTCATTTTGTCAGTTTTGAACACATTTTCAAGAATTTTAATATGGAAGCAGATCTTCTTTCAAAACATGCACTAGGAGAACCAGAGGGTATAATTACTTTTTATCCCTGGTCTAATGGCACTGCAGGACCCGGAAGACATCTTAGTCTTCACTAGTTTACTAATTTTGGGGCTTTTTTCCTGTATTTAAGTGCTAGTTTTTAGCATTATTGTTTCAGATATGGTCTTTTTTTATTTTTGTAGAAGATCCGGGTGATCTATTGAACTGCTCTCGGCCTCGATGTCATAGGGATTTAGTCCTAGTATGTCATGATTATTCTCAATGCTCTTTCAAGCCATTGGGAACCATTCATTCAAAGTATCAGTGGAAGAGCAGATTTACCTCAGTTTGATCGTCTATGGGCAGCTGGTCTCATTACTCTCAGTGTCGTTCATAGATATGGATGCAAGATGTAAACAAATTATATATCTAATATAATTGAGCAAATTTTCTTTTGGAAAAAGAGTAAAAGATATACATGGGAAATATATTTGCATCACACCATATAACAGGGGGAGTGTGTATCTATAAACATTAATTGTATATAAGTTTGTGTGTATCTATTAACATTAATTGTAAATAAGTTTGTTTGGTTTTTCTTTAGTGATTGAGATGGAGTGTTCTTATGCTATTGATTTAAATTGAAGCCCTAAAACATGTACTTATTAATAAAGTTTGATAACGTTCATGTTGAATATGAGTTGTAAGCAATGCTAAAATTTTGGGCTTAATTTGAACTTTTTTATCCAATCTAAATGATTTTTACATATGGTTTTGAAAAAATACCATGAAACAAATTTTCCAAGCCTTAGGTTTTATGAGCTAAAAAACAAGTTGCACTATAGTTTTCCCTTATACCCATGCATTTTATTATCTTTGGAGTTGGGATAAGCAGAAACTCCTCTTTGAGACTCTTGTTACATATGTTATTCTTTATGGATGTGAAGTTTGGGGTTGTAGTATCTCTTGTGAATCCTGGAGAAAGATAAAGCAAATACAAAAGATTTTTATAACCTATAATCTCAAAATTAAAGGAAATACACCCTATCCCATCCTCCTCTTAGAAACAAGCCTCTCCCCCATTGAGAGCATGACTATGACTAGATACCTAATGTATAAGAATAAGTTAAACAACATGGAAGACACGAGACTTCCTAAAATTGCTTCAAAATCAAGTCATAACCACCATCGACTCAAGCAAGGATGGAATAAAGATGCTCAGTCTTGGATAAACTATTGGGGAATCATGGAAGACACCATTTTGTAGAATAAAGATACTATTAAAAAGTCGTCAAATCAAAATTTAAGGAGAAAATGTGGTGTGATAAAGAGTTAGAGGAAAAAATAAAATTAAGGTATTATAAGGATGTAATCAACCCTAATCTAGAAGATGAAAATTATCTATCTCTTTTTCCAAGTGTAAAGAAAAAAATAAGCATTGCTAAGATAAGAAAAAATTCTCACGAGCTCCATAGTGAAACTGGGTGTTGGTCAATTCCTAAAATGCCATGGGAGGAAAGAGTGTGTCATCTTTGTGACTCTAAGAAGGTTGAAGATGAAAAACACTTTCTCTTAGATTGTCCAGCCTATATCCATATTAGATCTCATTTTCAAAATATTCGTTACACTACCAACCTTCCTAACCTCTTAACTCAACAAAAGTATGGTGATCTTGAAAAGCTTCTCTTAATGCTTTTCGAGCATAGAAACAAAATTATAAAGAATCACAAGTAATCACTTACCCTCTTAAGGTCCGATAGACCAATTTGGTCTTAGTGGACGTTAATCATCATCATCATCATCATCATCATTGTAGGGGTTGTCATGGCGTTGTCTAAATCACTATGCATGTTGATGCATGATGTTGCCTAGTTCAAGCCTAGTAGGATTTTTATGACCCCTCTTGTAAGCATTGCACTATCGAGATTGTAAGACTGGTGGGATTTTTACGATCCCTCTTGTAAACATTGCACTATAAAGATTATCATGATGTTATCTAAATCATTATGAATAACATGTTGTTGCCTGTGGTAGGTAATTTTTCACTCAAATATATAATTGTCAAAGTTCAATGTTAAAAAAATTTATATTCATTATCACATGTTACTTCTTTAATAAGACAATGGATAAATAAAAATTAAAAAAAAAAAATTACAATTTTGAAAAACAAAAAAAACATTAATTCAAAATAAAGATTAAATTTTCAAACTTATAAGTCAATACAATATATTCAATATTATAAATTATAAATACACTTCATAAATTCAAAACGAAAATTAAATTTTCAAACTTATCAATTCAATACTCTATATTCAATATTATTAATTATAAATATACTTCATAAAATTTGTATAAAAATATATTAAATTTTATATTTAATAAATTTATTCTTTAAAAATATACATAAATTTATATTAATTGATTTTATCATTATTTTTTTTTATATTATTTTCTTTTATATTCCTTATTTTTTGAATTACACATATTATCCATACTTATTATAAAATAAATCTTTCATCATCCATTATATTTCATCATCCATTATATTCCTTTTAACCATCATATTTATTTATTTTATATTTCTTATACCTTACACCAAGATAAATGGTAGTTTGGTAGTTGACAAGTCATAGTGAGTTAACAAATCACCCTCCATGAGGATGGATGAACACTCAGTAGTTGAGGTCTTAGTGTTAGTTGGAGGTCTTCTAGTGCTATCAGAAGTGTTGGTTGAAGGTCTTCTACTGTTAAACAGAGGTGTTAGTTGAAATTCATAGCTGTGCTTTCCAAAACTTACTCATTCACAAATGGGACGAAATGGGTCTCTAGTCTTTTTATTTATTATATTCCTTCAATGGAAGAGGTTATTAATGTGATACCCATTTGCTGTATATGTAGATTTTATTTGCATGGTCAAGCTTTATTGCATATTTTTATACATTGACTTATGATTTTTAATTTGTGTTTTTTATTAATTTTTTAATATGATTTTTAATTTATATTCTTTATTATCTATTTTATATATATATAGATTTATGATTTTTAAGTTATAAATATTTAATTTAAATCAATTTATATCTTTATATATAGGCATATTATTTCTTTTTATAGAAGGAGAATAGGTCAGGAAGTATATTTTTTTCTTTATATAGGCATATTATTTCTTTTTATAGAAGGAGAATAGGTCAGGAAGTATGTTGTTATTTTTTAGGTTGGGTTGATAGCTATATGCAGTTATATAATTTTATTTTCTATTTTAATATGAAATAAAAAAATAAAAAAATTTAATGATGAAAAAATATTATAATTTTTAAGTTATAAATATTTAATTTAAATTAATTTATATATTTATAATTTTTAAGTTATAAATATTCAATTGTTTTTAGAAGCTTTTAATGTTTCAATGTATGGTTGTAGCTTAATTTAGTAACATCATCAATAATGTTAGTAGGTTAGGTTATTTTAGTGTTAGAAATGGTTAGTAGGAAGCTCAAAGTATAGGTTTTGATGGTTGTTTTGATCAATCACTCAACAAGCAGGCTTGGACTAGTGCTTTAGGGAAAACGGAGTCAATAATGTGGCAGAAAATGTTGAAGAGAAATACTGATAGTAGGGGAGTTAAAGACAAGAGAGATTGATAGATTGGAGTGTTGGTAACCCGAGGCTCCAATTATCAAACCCTAGGGGAAACTAGCTACGAAGGTGTAGGTAACCCTAGGCCTTAGTAGATTTTCCTCCCTCTTTAACTCAATGATGAAGAAAAAAATGGCTAAGATGAAGCAAATAAGACTAGGGTGTTGCAATGGAAAGGCCCTAGCAAATGCTTCAAGAAAATTGGCCTCTTGACAAGATCTAGTAGGTGAAAGATTTTAAAGTTAGGACAATAATATGTGCTAGTCTTCCTAGGGTTTAAACAAGTAATTTCATAATATTCATGTAAGTGCAAGATAAACAAGAGTATAACCATTAAGAAGAATTGCATAATTTTCACTTACATACATCAAGAATCATCAAGAAAAAACCCTAGTTGAACACTTCCACCAAGAACCTTGCTAAAATACTCCAAGATTTAGCCTTCCTCAACAAGTGCACCTAAAATTTCAGCCAAGTAACCCTAGATAGGGCACAAATTTCAATCCTCACAAGTGTGAGTGAAAGATGATAAAAAATAAGAGTGATTTTCCCCTTATTTATACAGTTTTAATGACCAGAATTAGGTCAAAAAGGTCGACTTGGCCAGTTTACATGTAATATCCAGTTTTTACATTAAATGACATAAATAAACCCTAAATCAAGATGTAAATATGACTCCATGCCCTTTTAGGGTGACGTTAGGCCTTCTCGGGGCAACGTTGGCCTCCAGGAGCAAAACGTTAGGCCTCTTGGGCCTATGGATCTTGGCATACGTGCCACTTGACACACAACTGCCTCCAAAATGTCCAAAATGTTGGGTGACATCATGGGTCACATGGGTGACTTCATGGGGCTTCCAAGGAATACATAATGGTGAAAATGGAAATATTCCCCCTGGGTTCATGCCTATCAGGTTGTCCCTAGTGGAAAGTCCCTCTCTCTCTCTGGTGCAAAACCTTGATCTGTCTCTGCCCTTGGATGGGGTCTCAACATCCATCTGGTGGGATTTTATCCCTATGGAGGTCCAAACTAATCATCTCCCCATATGTACTTGTCCATCAGGTGTGGCCTTGCAACATCAACAAGTATGCTCTCCATGAGTTCATAAGTCACACGGATGATAGCAATGTCAATCACATCTAATCATCAAGTTATTTAAACATGTGCATGAAACCCCTTTTCCCGGATAAGTGCTCAAAGGCGTTATGTTATCCTACAAACCAAGTTTGGAGGAAATGCTAGGATGTCTTATTGGGCTAGTGCTCATTGGATGTGGGATTTTTTCGAGTGAAGTCAAATCCAGGCCATGTAAGTGGATGAGGTGGTAAGGGATGTCTGGGAAATGGGTGTAGTGATAGCAGGTGAATGTATGGATTACCTGTGGGTGCCTCTGAAGAGGGTGAGCTGCACCTTGTCATGGATGCAAATGTTTCCAATCCCATTCATTCCTTTTATTGTTTTTTATTCTTATTTTATTTTTTCTTTCGAGATACTAGTTAGGGGACACTGCCCTAGCATGGTGACCGGTGGTGACAATGTTACCCACAAGCATTTCATGGAAATGAGAAGGTTGGCTCATGATGAGACCCCCTTTCTCTTAGATATTCCACCAAGAGCCACTACCCTAGCGTGGTAACCAGCTGAATGGTAGTGTCATACCACTACATGCCCATGGACCTAATAGGCTAGCTCGTGATGAGACCCCATCCTCCAACTAGGTATTGATTTATTATTTTTTACGAGTCCCTATGTTTCTTGCTGAGAATCCTTTTATTGATTTCTCGGGGATCCCTGGGCGAAGCATCTGAAGGTTTGATTCTTTTGGCTTTTATATTTTTCCATCTACTTTTACCCTCTGGGCCTTTAGCCCCTTCTTCCCACAAGGTAAGGTACAACCCTTTGATAGCTTGGAAAACCTAATGCATGGACGAGTGTATGGGATGGATGAGCGGGAAAAGATGAAAAGTGGTAAGTATGGTGGGAACGGACGATGACCTTTCATGAACCCCCCCAAGTGGCAACTCAAAGCCTATGGGAACCAACTTACTAGGGCATCCTGTCATTCCCCCCAAGTGTGGTCAAGTGGAAAGGAATAAGGTCCAAGAACACGTTAGAAGTAAAAACAATTAAATGCACATATTCAAACGTTTTGAGAATCAGAGTGACACATACCATGATACCGGGACTCGTTACTTCATGGAGCAAGACCCATTTTTGTCGGAGGACTAGGCCAATGGGATGGATGTTGTTGCTGCTGATAAGGTGGAGGCGTTGAAGAAGAAAAGGATGGGCCCTCCAGGGCCAAGCTCAAGTCTATCTGGCTCTCAGTACTCCATGTCTAGGACCTGTGGACCTCAAGACATAATCTCCCCAGTTATCCCTAGTCTAGGGGATAACATCTGGCTCCAACTCGGGGACATGTGCTCACTGTAGAGACCAGGAGAACCTCAACATCTATGGCATAACCTATGACCTGCTTGATCTCAACATAAAACTTATTAGTAATCATTTGGGGTAGTGATATCACCCTCGGCTCATAAATATATAGTACATAAAATGAAAGCAATCATATATACAAATGGAAATTCATCTACTCTAGCATGAAATGCATATGGTATATACAATGAATGAAAATGTCTAACTACTTACCTTTACTTACCTATTGGTTGAATGCTAGGTGTAGTCAAATAACCAGTGAAACCATCCTAGCAATGTCTCGCAGTACCTACCTCTGTGCTTCATCATAAAACAAAACAATGATAAGTTGAGCACAAAAATAACATGATTTAGAGAATGTATTGTATCATCATAAATTGTAAGGTCTAGCTCATGGAGGTGGGTGGGAGGGACAAAATGGCTCCAAGTCATTCTCTCAGGAAAGTGCTCAATCCATTTCAGGAAGGGATCGTGAAAATTCAAAGGTTCAAAAGACTGACTCAAAGGGTCTGAAAGTCGACTACCTTGGATGTCTTCACAATCTGAAGCCTGGGAAAGGACTGGAAAGGACCTAGAAGATGACTGACAAAATCTTAAGGGAAGGTTGAAAGACTTAGATGACAGAATTATTCTTGAGGTATTTAACCTACCCTTCAACTCTAGGGTTTGCCTCATAGGAAACTCAATACAAAAGACATGCTTCCCAACTACACCTTTAACGACACAGCAAGATAAAGTAATCAAAGGTGGATGGAGAACATTATCACAAGGATCCTTCTTTAGGAAAATGATGTCCTTGCTCCTATCAATATTTGATCACAATGGTGGTTGATAATCTTCTTCATGGAATAAATCCAAGTGCTCAGAGGAATAATCATCAAAATCCTCAAGGTATGACCAAAATTCATTAGGAGAATATAGCACCATGTCATCCTTGGGTGTCTGAAACAAGTTTGTAATCACACCATCTCCTTGTTGCCAATTGTCAAGTTTATTAGTAACTTCATGTGATAAAGTTAAAGGAAACTTTTGGAAACGACCTTCAATGTCGTAAATGGGATCCCCATCATATCCAATCACATCCCATTTACACTTCCCAACATGTATGAATTCATAAATATTATCAACAAATTCATCATCTTCATCATAACATGAAGGGGTTAGAACATCCAACACTTCTTCACTTTCCACATCAAAAGATAGAGAATCATTAAAAATTTGGAAAGGGAAGTAACTCACCTTGCTTACTTCTTCCTGTGGAGAAGCTTCAAGTATTTGGATATCTTCACCAAATGGAAGACTTGCCTCCACATATTCAACTATACAACAAGGAACATCTATCTTGCCTGAGGATTCCATTTCTTCTTACTTCTCTTAATCAAAAAACAAGGCATTATCAAGATCTTGAAAAGGATAGTGACTAACCTCATTCTCTTCCTCTTGTGTAGTGAAAAAAGGCTCATGGATGGCTTCATTAGAGGGGTGAGCATATATTGATACTTCATCATCATGTTCAGTTCTAGTTCCTCAACTACATCTTCATTATTCTTGGCAGAAAAATGACTAGTCCTTTGCTTTTCCTTGTGGGATTGAAAAACCTCATCAAGATCTTTCCCCTCATCCTTTTGTTGGTAGATGATGTGTTCTCATTCTTCTTGGAAATAAGTAGTAAAGGTATCAAGGGTAACTAATCTCTCCAAACTAAGAGTGTCTAGGGTACCTTTGGGGTCATCAACTTTGGTTCTTAGAGAGAAGATGTGTTTTCCCTTGGACAAAGATATATTCTCCTCGATTTGCATGGTCATGTAATAGGCATCATTGATTGTTTTTGGCCCCTTTTTATTTAGGAGGAACCATAAATGCACTAAGAGTGCATTGGTATAGAGATACACAAGGTACTTGTCTCTACGATAATGGCTTATAGGAATCTGATATAGCAATCTCTCAAACCTATTCTGGAAATCCATGATAGTCTCATTCTCAATTTGTTTTACATATTTGAGTCTTTTCAGTAATGTTTGGATATAGTCCAATTTAATACCCCATATTTTGAGAAAGGTTTCTTCTAACTAGTCCATAGATGTAACGCTAGCAACATGGAGATCATCATACCATTTCCTAGAATTTACATGAAGAGTGGCAAAGAAAATTTTAATTTCCAAATATTCAACATCGTCAGTGATAGGGTGGAGTTGAAAGAAAGCCCAAAAATCATACATGTGATTGTCGTCTCTAACCCCATCACTACTAGTGAATCTAGGGAGCCATTTTTCATACTTCGGGGGCAATTGTTGAGGGTATCATGGGATTTCACTCATGTCTAAAGGTTTGAAGTTTCTCAGGTCCCATTGAGAAGTCATGGTTGGCTTCGTCATTAATGGAGTCGCCAAATAATTTTCTTGAAATTATCAAAGGAATGAGGGAATCACCCTTAGTGGAGTCGCCAGGTAAGCTTTGTAAAGTAAAGGATTTTGAGGAAAGGCTTACCGAGAAAGTGTCGTTTGAGCAATATTGACTCATTGTTCCCTGGCAATGGCGCCAAAATGTTATCGTGCAATTTGTACTTTGATAAAAGGGGAGGTAAAAAGGAAAGAAAATTCGCGTAACTTGATGTTATCCTATCACTGTCACCTCAATAGGATTCCTATTTCTATTTAGGTTTGTAGGCCCAGGGGAGACATCCCCGGTGACCTGGGGGTTTGAGAAGGCAAGGTCAAAATGGATAATAAAAGGTCCCTGTTAAGGTCCTAACCCGCACATAGGTAGATCAATGTATTCGGATGTAATAAAGGTCAATATTAATAAGGCCTTTCAATAAAATAGAATAAGGCGGATGTAAGAAGACCTAATAGAAGCTTCCGCTTCTAGAAGGATCTTCCTCTAGATGCTTCTCTTAATAGACATATTTAGTATAAATAAGGGTCGAGGGTATGAGAACCCTAGCTGGGAGATTATTGTAACAGAGCGCTGCTCGACTGGAGGTTGCCCCCTTGAAGAGGCCTGTGAACATTGCTTACTGAATCAAAGTGCTATTTCTATTGCTATTTCGTATATCATTTCTGTGTATTGTGAATATTATGCTGGATATTTTACTATTATTCTGCCATTTCTAGCATTTTATTTTTGTTCTGCATATTTTATATATCTGGTATCTTGCAAGTGGTATCAGATCACTTTCCTTGGCAGAAATTGTGGGTACTTTTTTTTCAGGGTAGAGACATATTCCGACGTCTTTAAGCCACAGAGATCTGTCGTTACGTGCATAAACCTGCGGTTGAGGGATTCATACATGCAGGAAATACAAGTGGTTCTTAAGCGCACATCTGTTGGCCACCCTTATAACCCCTGTTGGTACCCCTTCGAGTGGTAGTGCATCAGACAACACCTGTGTACGGATCGGCCTAGATTTCCTGAAGCCCTCTTTAGATAAACCTATCGGCCACCGGACTGCTATAGTGTCACTGAGAACAACACTCAGGAAGATACTCTCTAGTACCTAGGTAGTCGGGTAGTACGGCTAAGGGTACGGTCTATCCTCCTTAGTTAGTGCCCTGAGATATTGGGCCGAGTACTACTGTTGGACCCTGCACATATATCAGAGAGCTATAGCA